>JAKKZN010000012.1:846329-865236 GCA_033441825.1 Pangasius elongatus
GGAGTGGATGAGCTGGCGAACTACGGCGAGTACTCCGGCGCTCCGAGTGAACAGCAGACGTACGACTACGCCAAGACCATCCTCTCACTCATGACCCGCGAAAAACACCCCGACGGTGTGTGTGTGTGTGTGTGTGCGCGCAGTACACTTGCATGCTCTACTACAATAGAAATACTTACAAAATGTGCACAGTCAAGCAGGATAGAGGAACAGCAACACAAAATGTCCTCCAGTGTGTATATATAATAATTCTGCATTCCGATCGTTTCTATGATTCTCTGACAGGTAAAGTTCTGATCATTGGAGGAAGCATTGCTAACTTCACCAACGTAGCAGCTACGTTTAAGGTAAGAGTCTTCCTCACGCTGCCAATATATATGTCTGTCGGTTTCTATCCATAAAAACACATTTCTTTGCATGTAATTGATCATCGTGGCTGTGTTTTATCTGTAGGGTATAGTGAGAGCCATTAAGGACTATCAGGGTCCTCTGAAGGAGCATGAGGTCACTATTTTTGTGCGTCGAGGAGGACCGAATTACCAAGAAGGCCTCAGGGTGATGGGAGAAGTCGGTAAGTGTAGGACAGAAGAACTGAATGTGTTACCGATGTCCAAGCACTAGCACATTTCACTCATCATGCCCTCAACATATTGTATAATAATCTTTTATTCATATTCTCTCTTATTCTATTGTTTTATTCTTATTATAACATTGTCATTTACTAGTAATAGTTTAATTTGTTTGTAGGAAAGACCACTGGGATTCCCATCCACGTGTTCGGCACAGAGACTCACATGACTGCCATTGTCGGCATGGCGCTTGGACATCGCCCAATCCCGAATCAGCCTCCAGTTGCCGCCCACACCGCCAACTTCCTGCTTAATTCGAGTAGCAGTGCTGCGGTGCGTGAGCTTCTATAGATATTGCTCTTTAATTGTTCCTTTATACTGAGTAGCACTTTTATATATGTGTATATTTCATACTTATTGGTTACTGATTTCTCTTCCTCCCTCTCAGACTCCAGCAACAACCAGAACTGCTTCATTTTCTGAACACAGACTTAACTGTGACATCACACCAGCTAAAAAGCCCAAACCTGGAGTTCCACCAGGTAATTAGAAACCACCTGAAGGAGACATTGGCTTTTTTTTTTTTTTAAACCAAGCCTGAAACTCCTACTTCTCAAGCTGGGAGGTAGCATTGACAGCCAAGTGCCTGGGGGATCAGGCTCAACCTGAGGGGAGGCGAGGATGTGTGGACCATGTGTGTCCACCAGTCAGAGAGCGTTTCAAAGGGGTACTGTTTAATTCTTTGTGCTCAGTTGAGTGTTTTCAACCTTCTTGGAGAAAGTGGGTGGGTTTCTGGTGAGAAGTGGAAACCATAGGTACCATTGTTTGACTGGAGAACTTTATTGCCCATGGCTGGGAAATATGGAATGAAGTCATTGAGAAGAACATCCTGCCTGGCCTGAACTCCAGTAGTGGGATGTTATTGGCCATCTGTGAATGTCAAGGTTTCTCCATACCAGAGCATTGTGGCCCAATAGCAGTGTTTCATGGTTTTATATAAGGACATATTTCGGACACCAAGATGAAGATGTGTTGATTTTTCCACCTTTTGCCATCCAGAAGTGAGTTGGGTCAGATGGTGGGGTGGATCCTGGTAAGTTCAAATGTATAATTAAGGTGGGTTGGGGTGGAAACTCTCCAGAAATATTTCAGCCCTGTTTTCTCACATACTGGAAGAGGTAGCAACTGCACATAGTTGTGGCCAAAACTTGTCAGCACCTACCCAGCTGAAAACCTGTTGGTGGGCCCTGGTAGTGTGGGCAGCCTTCAAGTGGAAGACAGAAGAAGGAAATGATTACAAATCTTACAGCTTGGTTGCCTTGGGGGCAGCAGCTCAGTTTGTCAACACTAAGGTGTGGTGTCATTTTGGAAAGACCCTGGAGGATGGGAAGCCACAAAGAGTTCCTGTAAAATGACTTGACAGCTTCAGAAAGGAAAACGGGACATGGTTCAAGCAGTGTTTTGCAAGAACAAAGAAGGCTTCTTTCACCACTTTATGAACATGAAGAGCATTTCTTTCTTGCAGGAGCAAGGACTGGTGGCTTCTAGGGGATCCAAACAATTGCTTGTTAGTGTCACTGAGGTAGTTTGAATGCTCCTCAGTAGCAGGGAAGTTTAGCTGGGAATTCTTCAAAGCCCTGGATGATGAGTGACTGTCATGGTTGGCCTACACCTGGTATCTCACATGGTACATCTTAATCAAGTATTGGGGCTTGCCAACCAGGGGACCAAGGGGTGTATGTCAAATCAGATCATACTCTATAGCCTTTCTGGAAAAGCCAGTGTACTGGAAAAGAGGCTCCAACGGATACCTGAACTTCAGATTCACTAGAAATTGGAAGATCAGATTTTGATCATCTCACAGATAATCAAGAGATCACTGGAGATTTTCAGTTCTTCCATGAAGAAGGTACATCATCTGATATATTCTGTGGGAGATGCTTTTGGAGTATGGAGTGATGGGGCCACTGCTTTGAGCCATTTGTTCCCTGTACATTTCAGAATAAGGTCCAAGGTTGCCATTCTTGAAATCAGATTTGTTCAGTGTGGGTTATGGACTTTGCCAGTGTTGTGCCTGGTGGTATGATTTTGGCAGTTACGAGGTCTTGTCTAATTTCTTGTCTGAGTTTCTTGTCTGAGTTTTTTTTTTGGCAGTATCCGAGATCAGGATCCTGGCTTGAACCAGGAGGCGGTTCCTCAGGTAAGGGAGGAATACCCTACCCCATGTGTTTTTGGCAGGTTTATCTATGAGTAATGGGAAAATGGTGTGCAAGATTGACCACAGTTTAGGTACGACATTGGCAGTTATGCGGTCACTATACCTGACTATACCTGAGCTGTTAGACTCTCAATAATGCTTACCCCCATGTAGGCACTAGTTCCTCAGCAATCTGTAAGAAATACAGAGCAGAGCAGTTGCTCGTCCTTGTTGTACTTTGGGAATCTGGAAAGAACCCCTGGGCACTTTCTGCTGAAGGTATACCAAAGACAGTTTGCTGGTTATGGAGAATCTGTGGTTCTCCTTTTTTGGCTTGCTGGAGAAAGTTGTCTGAGATGGAGAAGTCTGGCGCCTCTGCTCTCTGTTTCCACTATGACCCTGATTTAGGGGTGTGACTGTATATCATAGTAGAATACAAAAGATACAGAATATTTATATTCTTCACCGGAATTGAAGATATCACCCCATCTCAAAACACACACACTCCTCTTCCTCATTTGCTTATTCTCTTTGCTTATCTGTTTTTGTTCATCCTTTTTAACCTATCTGTTCTTCCTATTTCATGATTTTAATTTTGCCCTCTCCCCTTTTCTTCCATTTCTTTATACAACCCTCCCTCATTCCTTTCCTCCTTTCTCTAACACATCAACACCTCTTAAGTGTCCTCTCTCTACCAAACTCGGTCAGTGAAGAGTGCATGCAGCACCAGTGTCAAAGGTAAGAGGTCAAGGGTCATGCCACGTCCTGTTTCAACCTTCCTTGCACTCTTGCCCTTCAGTGGATTTGTGAATTTTCGCTAAGTAATTTTATTGCTTGATTCTGGGTAAGTTAAGATTCCTAGCTAGGCATGTGCCCATATATGCCAAAATTCTGCCATTCTTCAGTCTGTTTGGAAATAAAGTCCCTTTGAAGGTAACTGTGCTCCGACTTCCAAAAATACTGCCTACCTAGGTGACCTCAAACAAGGATCTATAACAACAATACTGAGTGTGGCATAATCGCAATATGCCGTATAAGCAGTTATCAGCACATGCCTGGTTCCAGCCTCTAGGGTGCTTTCACATATGAAGAGTTTAGTCTGGTTGAATGGTGTGTTCTCCACCTCGGTGTGGTTCTTTAGACAGGTGAGAACACAGCAGTCACACTCAGGTCTGAGAGCGTCTGAGCGAGGTGGTCTCGGTGCGCTTCCACGCTACCGCAGCGAGAAAGTGATTCGACTGTGAATTGACTCAACTGCAGGAAGTGATTTTTATTAACCAAAGGACAGAGCCGTAGAACTGTAGAAATTCCGTCTGTTCTGGCGATTTGGCGAAGAAAAATTTTAAATTCACGCTGGATGCAACACATGTTTTATAATAGTTACTTTAACTATGCTGCTGAAACCAAATGAATCAAAAGCATCCGTTTCACATACGGACCAGTACGTGTGAAAGTGCCCTTAGTTTGCCATGTTACAGGAGAGAATGTCCTGAATGAAGGTTTTTGTGGTTGTGATGATTTGCACAGAAGAATATGTTTAATCCGGAGCATGTCGTGGGTGCGTTTGCGTGGCCTTACTAACCTGCAGTGTATCTCACACTTGTGTATGGTTATTTTATTTATTTATTTATTTATTTATTTAATATAAAAAGGTTTTGTGTGTGTGTGTGTGTGAGAGAGAGAGAGAGAGAGAGAGAGCGCAGCCAAGTGTGTGTTAATGATCTGATGTGAAGTCAGGTGTGTCATTATGGAATCATTTCAATCTGGTCTGCTTGAGCTGATGATCAGTTTGAAATGAGTTTATTGATTTGTAACGTATTTATTTTTATTTATTTGTATGTTGTGTTGTTGTGTGGTGAACAGAGCACAAGAGCACAGCAAAGTGGAGCGGAGGTAGGGACGAGTGTGCTAGCTGCTGCACTCTCTCTCTCTCTCTCTCTCTCTCTCTCTCTCCCTCCCTGTCTTTCTCTCACTCCTGGATTTGCTGTGACTCTGTGGTGTGAACATGGTAACTGATTGGTGTGGCAAAAATGGGCTTTGTTCCAATACTGTTTTATAACATGCTCTTGTCCCAGACCTGCTAATGCCGATGTAGACACTAGAAAAGTTTCCTTATTAATTTCTGTATGTAACATCTTTTGCCTAGAATGGGGAAAAAAAGAAAGTGTGCATAAACCTTTCTTGTGTCTACATGGGTTTTGTGTTCCTGTTGGAGCTGCATAGCAAAATTGCTAATTAGCATATTAGTTAGTAGTAAAACTCCCTAGGCAGTATAAATATTTTACATTTTACAAGTGCTTTTCAAACAACTCGCAACATATGCTGCATTCGACTAAAACCTGTAACTCAGGCTAAAAAAAAACAAANACACATTAGCTGTAAGTTAGGATCTTTAACACTGACTCTACAGCTCACTGAATCGAGGAGGAAAATATACGTCACTCGACACAGTTAGCTGGCTAGCTTGTTGCTAACAAAAGACGAACACGGAGACGTGTTTTGTTTTTTCCAACACTTTGTAGCTCGAACTCACAGAGGTCAGACATGACGTAATTCCGAGTTACGACTTCCTACTTCCGAGTCCGGTTACTCCACCTGTTACCTTGTGCCTGTTAAGTGCCGAACTTGTTGATGAAGGTGACGAGTGTGTTAAAAGCAGTGCTGGATTTCTGAGTCAGAGTTACAGCAGGGATGGAAACCCCGTTGTGGTGTGTGTGTGTGAGTGTGTGTGTGTGTGTGTGTGTGCTTTCTGAAATAAGCTAGACGTTATCTAGTGTTAGGGAGGGAGCGGTGCTCACTGATTTTATTCTGCTTACACCCCGCTTATAAGTTTTCACCCCCCCCCCCCCCCCTTATTAACCCATAATTGTTACTGGGAGGATTTTGGGTATTGGGTATGTGGCAATAATCAGGTAACTTGATAGACTGGGATGTTAAAGACATACATTTATGGGTGGTTTTGTTTATTTTTTTTTGGTCACATTTCAAAAACAGTGAACGGATCCAAACAGGAGCTGATGGTACTTGGGGTTTGAGTTGATATGACAAAAAAATCATACAATGATACTTGAGCCAAAACAAATAAAAACTGAAGAACTCAGTTCAATTATATTTTATTTAATGTCTACAAAAAAGTAATTACTCAAAAAAAAAATTTTAATGATTCTATAAATAAATGAAAAATTTACATTTTACAACATTAAAGATTTAAAACTTGAAATGAAATCTCCTGCAAATTAGCCACGTTAGTAATTTAGTAAATTTTTGGTATTTTATTTCCTAGCATATTTTCAGAAAATATCATGATACCTGCGAAGTCTTTCCTGACGTCCTTTATCATGATATCAATAGCATCACCGTTATAGCGCAAGAGCACCATTAACTCGAACACGGAACAAGAGCTCGGATCAACGTTGAAAATAACAAACGACTGAATGAAATTACTCTTGTAAAGACGTTATAAACACATTTCTGATTGTGCTGCAAAAATCGGAGCCACTTCGTCTTTTTGAGGTGATAAATTTAAACCTGTGTGCGAATTGACTAATAAAAAGAGCAGGATGACACTTTTGACAGAGCAAACAGAATAAAGAAACAGAATATTGACGTTTTTAATAAAAAAAAATAAAAAAAAAAGTGTCATGTTGTGCAACTCAGTACATTTGACCAATCAGGAGTTAACAGTGGAGTTGGTCCCGCCCCTGAGTACCGTTAGTTCCTGTTTGTGCCAATTTTGAGTAAAAAACTGGACAACTCGAATCTCTGAGAATGTGTGTCTCTCTCTCTCTCTCTCTCTCTTTCTCTCTCTCTAGCGAAAGCTACCACTCTGTTCAGTAAGCACACTAAGTCTATAGTGTGGGGGATGCAGACGCGAGCGGTTCAGGGAATGCTGGACTTCGACTACGTCTGCTCTCGCGACGAGCCCTCAGTAGCCGCCATGGTTTATCCGTTTACGTAAGTCTAATCAGAAAAGTTTCCTCATCTTGACACTGGAGACTCCTTCCGTAAATGTTAAATCCTTACAGAAAACCTCACCATATCAATCGAACGAGCGGTTACTATAGAAACGGTAGTGTATTATACCGAGCGCGTTAATAAATAAATAAACCTGTGATTTGCAGCCGCACTACTGTCAGAGCTGCTGTTATAGAAAATGACCTTCTGACCAATCACAATCCCGACTTTGCTGAATAAGCCGATCTTTTGTTCGTGTGTTCACGTGGATCAGTGGAGACCACAAGCAGAAGTTCTACTGGGGTCATAAGGAGATCCTGTTACCTGTGTACAAGAACATGGCCGACGCCATGAAGAAGCACCCGGAAGTGGACGTCCTGATCAGCTTCGCGTCTCTGCGCTCGGCCTTCGACAGCACTATGGAGACCATGAACTACCCGCAGGTGAGCGCTTCCCCATGGGGTGCGTCCCAAACCACAGCCTCCTGACTTACAGAGTGCAGAATAGCGTGGGCTGTTCAGCAGGCGGCTGCTGGTGTGTGTGATGGAGCACGTAGCATTTATTTCTGCTAATCTACTACTAGTACGTTTGAGTTTTGTTGGATGATCTTGGGCTTGTGTCCTGAGTGTTTTTACACGTTCTACCTTCTACCTTGGTAGTGATTCGTGAAAGGATTATATTGGAAATGTACCGTAATGTTTCCTAGCTTCGTCACGTCGACGAGCCCTACGGTGAGTTTAAAAATAGGTGACACGATCAGGTTTTAAATGTCACACCTGAAACACCTGTTTTCAGACTCCACCCACATCAGCGCCGCTGCCTTCATTAATGACCGTGGAAATAGCAAACTTCATTAAAATTTAAACTTTATTATACTCTATAGCACCTTTCATGCTTCAAAGGGCAGCTCAGTTTGTTTTACAAGGAAACAACTGGCATAAAAAAACACGGGGAACAAGAAAGTAGAGAAAATAAAATGTGACAGGAGTTGTGTTTAAAAAAAATAAATAATAAGGATAAAATTATAACAGAGAATAGAGCAATATAGAACACTGGGGGAGGGAGAATAAATAAATTAAGTATTTAAAACATTAAAAACATTTATGAGGGAACAACTATAAAAAAGAAATGTTTTAAGCTGCTTTTTAAACCTGAGGACTTGTGTTGTGGGATGGAGATCCACAGTTTGGCAGCATAAACACTAAAAGCAGCCTGACCACTTCTTCTGTGTTTTATTCTCGGAACAGAAAGTAATCGTGTGTGTGTGTGTGTGTGTGTGTGTGTGTGTGTGTGTGTGTGTGTGTGAGATCATGTAGAGAAAATTCAGTTAGACAATCTGACAGAAACTGAATGTTTTTAGAACAACACACCTAAAAAAAATCGAGCCTGGTGAATAAAAACCTGCTCCTTAGCTGTGTACGAAATCCTTGCATAAAACACTGTGGGTGTGTGTGTGNGTGTGTGTGTGGGTGTGATTTAGATCCACACCATAGCGATCATAGCCGAGGGAATTCCTGAAGCGCTGACGCGGAAACTCATCAAAACCGCAGACGAGAAGGGGGTCACCATCATCGGCCCAGCTACGGTAAACACACACATCGTGGGCCGCATCCCAAATCACTCACGGGACCAGGGCGAAGATAGTGCATACATCAGCGTTTAGCTAGCTAAATAGGAATTCCCATTTCCTATTTGTGCCTGTTTGTAGTAATCCCAATTCACCTCCTGTTCTTGGACAGTGTGTATAAATAGTGCTTAATTGCCTGGTTACCATGACAACAGTCCATCATTTGTGGCTTTGTCCCAAACTGCATGCGTAGTATATCAGTCATTTGTGCTATTAGCTACCAAAAGCATTCCAGATCGTTCACCGTTTGTGTGTATTTGATTTATTTGAGGTGGGCGGGATCAAGCCCGGCTGCTTTAAGATCGGGAACACCGGCGGGATGCTGGACAACATCCTGGCGTCGAAGCTGTATCGCCCAGGCAGCGTGGCGTACGTGTCCCGCTCGGGCGGCATGTCTAACGAGCTCAACAACATCATCTCTCGCTCCACGGACGGCGTGTTCGAGGGCGTGGCCATCGGAGGAGACAGGTGAGACGCTCATGAGCGCGGCTTTCATCACTGCGAGCAGCCTCTCGACGTTGTGCACGTTTACTCCGGTAAACGGACCTAGCTAGATGATAATCAACTCCAATTAACTGCTATCAGGTAACCATGGCAACAGCTGCTGTAGATTATGGGATGGCAATAAGTCTGTGCGAGAGTTTTTCTCATTAGGACACGTTTTCTTCAGTAAGGAATAAAAAAAGTGGCGCCATTACAGGAAAATAATAAACTGTTCCAAAGCGCTGACGCTGGAGACTCCTTCACCGTACGAGTTCTTGTGAATGAGCGGTTACTATGGAAACGATAACGTATTAGAACTGGCGCATTAATGTAAACCTGTGCTACTGTCGGGCTGAGCTGCTGTTCTAGAGAATCAGTCCACACCTCCTGACCAATCAGGATCCAGGATTCTGAGTAACCCGTGTTCCCGTATTAACGCAGGTATCCCGGCTCCACGTTCATGGACCACGTGCTGCGTTATCAGGACACGCCCGGGGTGAAGATGATCGTGGTGCTCGGAGAGGTGAGACGGTTTCACCTGCTCTAACAGTTACAGCCTTACTGAAGGCACAGGTGTTCACGCGCTACGCCTGTGGTGATGTCACTTCCTGTGACTCAAGTGTGCACGCAAACTGCTGATGTAATCTTACTCTCTTTCACTCTTTCTCTCTCTCTCATTCTCTCTGTCTTTGTGTATGTGTGTCTCTCTCTCTCTCTCCCTCTCACACACACTCTCTGTCTTTATCTCTGTGTGTATGTATCTCTCTTTATCTCCCTCTCTCTCTGTTTGTCTCTCTCACTCACTCACTCACTCACACACACACACTCTGTCTCTCTCTCTGTGTGTATGTCTCTCTTTATCTTTCTCTGTTTGTGTGTCTCTCTCTCTCTGTGTGTATGTGTCTCTCTTTATCTCCCTCTCTCTGTGTTTGTCTCTCACTCTCACTCACTCTCACACACACACACACACACACACACACACACACTCTGTCTCTCTCTGTGTGTATGTGTCTCTCTTTATCTTTCTCTGTGTGTATGTGTCTCTCTTTATCTCCCTCTCTCTGTGTTTGTCTCTCTCTCTTTCTGTCTTTTTGTCTCTCTATCTCACTCTGTCTGTCTTTGTGTATGTATGTATGTCTCTCTCTCTCTCTCTCGCTCTCGCTCTCTCTCTCTCTCTCTCTCTCTCTGCTGATATAACAAGATGTTGTCTTATCCCATAACACCTTTCTCTTCTCTTCCGTGTGTGTGTGTGTGTGTGTGTGTGTGTGTGTGTGTGTGTGTAGATCGGCGGTACAGAGGAGTATAAGATCTGTGAGGGCATTAAGGAGGGCAGGATCACTAAACCTGTGGTGTGCTGGTGTATCGGTACCTGCGCTACACTCTTCTCCTCCGAGGTTAGTATTACACATCTCTACAGTGTGTGTGTGTGTGTGTGTGTGTGTGTGTGTGTGTGTATACACATATAATATATACATGCAATGTGTGTGTGTTTCAGGTGCAGTTTGGCCATGCGGGTGCGTGCGCTCATGAGACCTCGGAGACGGCCGTGGCGAAGAACATGGCACTGCACGAGGCCGGAGTTTACGTTCCCAGGAGCTTCGACGAGCTCGGAGACGTCATCAGGTCCGAAATGACTCACAACCGATTTCTGCAACAGCTGGAACAATCCTACCTGATATGATATCCTTCTGATATGATATTAGAAATTTGTATAAGATTTGTTAAAGAAAATTTTAGAGTTAACATTTTTCTCAAGGTAAAGTTTTTTTTTTAAATTCTTAAAGTTTCAGAAATATACAAAAAAGCACCATAATGTAAAAGTTATCTGAAAAGTAATTTTAAAATATATTACAGTTATTAAATGTTAAATCTTTTACATTAACTATAATCTCAACTCAGAGTTTAGAAATTGATTAAAAAAAAAGGTTTACAATTTGTTTCTAAACTAAAGATTATGAACTAAAGATTATATTTATATTCATTTCTTCAGTGCATTAAATAACGTGTTAAAATCTTTAAATTGGGGGCATTTTAGTAACCGAGATTTGTTTTTAAGCAAAAAACAAATAAATAAGTTATATTTAAAAATTAAAGATTTCATCTTAAACACTTGAAATGATATTCTAAGAAAAGGTGAATAGAAATAGCTACTTTTATTTTCGTTTTAGAGTTTTTGTGTTAGAGTGTAAAATCTGGAAATTTAGGAAGTTCTACTCTTTTTTTTTTTCAGGATTTGTGCTGAAGTCGTTTTAAATTCCTGAGCGACCATCCGGTGAAATATTACATCATAAAGCTGAATGTTGTGTTGTGTGTTGTGATTGGTCAGGACGGTGTATGATGATCTGGTGGCGAGTGGCGTTATTGTTCCAGCACAGGAAGTTCCCCCTCCCACGGTGCCGATGGACTACTCCTGGGCCAGGGTGACTCTCTTCACATCTTTATGTATTGAGTGACGTTACAGCAGTGTAGCGTTTGCTCTCTGTGTGTCTGTGATCATTAGAGTCACTGTTATTGTTTTATTACTATGTACTCCTGATACGCAGGAGCGGACACAGGTTATTCTGTAGTGTAACGTGTGTGTGTGTGTGTGTGTGTGTGTGTGTGTGTGTGTGTGTGTGTGTGTGTGTGTGTGTAGGAGCTGGGTCTGATCCGTAAGCCGGCCTCCTTCATGACGAGTATCTGCGATGAGCGGGGACAGGAGCTGATCTACGCCGGCATGCCCATCACTGAGGTCTTCAAGGAGGAGATGGGTTTAGGTGGAGTTCTCGGCCTGCTCTGGTTCCAAAGGAGGTACACACTCGTACAGCACCCCTACTCCCTACCCCCTATCCCCTACTCACTGTCCACTGTGGGCGTGTCCCAAACCACACACACCCTATTCACTATATAGGCCACGTAAACATCATCAGTCTGCAGCGTGGAAAAATAAAGACCCTTAGAAAACTATCGTCTCAGAAGATAGAGCACGATGAGTTGATTCTGAGTGTTTTATTGGTGTGTGTGTGTGTGTGTGTGTGTGTGTGTGTGTGTGTGTGTGTGTGTGTGTGTGTCTCACGGCAGGTTGCCCCGTTACGCGTGTCAGTTCATTGAGATGTGTCTGATGGTGACGGCGGATCACGGCCCCGCTGTATCCGGAGCTCATAACACCATCGTGTGTGCTCGTGCCGGGAAAGACCTCGTCTCCAGCCTCACATCCGGCCTGCTCACCATCGTACGTCCTGCGCAACACGCACGCGACACTGTTCCACATCTAGTGGGTGTGGTTATGGGTGGAGCATCGTTATATAATCATATTGGGAAGGAAACTATCTGATGCTTTGTTTTGTATTTTGTATTTTCTGTATTGTTTTCTCTATAATGTGGATCTCGCTGCTAGCTCACACGCTCGGTCTCACTAGCTACCTAGCTACAGTTAGCAAGCTCGCTCAGAAATAAATTTACATTTAGAAATAAATTTACAATAATAGTCAGATTATACAGTGAGAATGAGCAGCTCCATGGAGTATGGAGGATGGCACTAAATGTAATTGAGTTTAAATCTCTGTAAGTCTTTTTAGGAAAAGACGCCATTAAGTGTGTGTGTGTGTGTGTGTGTGTGTGTGTGTTACAGGGTGATCGGTTCGGTGGTGCTCTGGACGCAGCTGCTAAACAGTTCAGTAAAGCGTTCGACAGCGGCATGCTGCCCATGGAGTTCGTCAACAAGATGAAGAAGGACGGCAAACTCATCATGGGCATCGGACACCGCGTCAAATCAGTGAGCCACACACACACACACACACACACACACACACACACACACACACACACACACACACTTTATTCTAGGTGCTATGTATACCTCTATCTATATACTTCATTTAAAACAGCTGAAATGAAGAATAAAAATAAATATGCATTATAATTAATATAAATAACTTTAAATTCTGGAGTACTGGGAATAAAGTGGCATTTTTATTACTATATATTGTATTTGTTTTGTTTGTTTGTTTATTTTATTATTTATATTTAAGTACATCTCTGCTCTTTGCTGTTGTCAGATTAATAATCCGGATATGAGAGTGCAGATCCTGAAGGACTTTGTGAAGCAGCACTTTACCGCCACACAGCTGCTGGACTACGCGCTCGATGTCGAGAAGATCACCACCTCCAAGGTCTGCGTCTCTGTGTCTGCGTGTGCGTCTGCGTGTGCGTCTGCGTGCGTGTCTGCGTGCGTGTCTGTGTCTTTGTGTGTGGACCAAACCCCTGCACATGCTGGGTTTTGTTTTGCTGCTTGTTTATTTTAAATCAGTTTTTATTTTATTCTAAATGCTTATATATAACTTTTTTGAATTTTAAAAATGAAAGTTACAAAAGTTATTGTTTTTAATGAATAAATAATGTGTTATAATCTCTGGATCAAATGATAATGTTTCTCTCTCTCTCTCTCTCTCTCTCTCTCTCTCTCTCGTCTTTACAGAAGCCGAACCTGATCCTGAACGTCGACGGTTTGATCGGCGTGGCGTTCGTGGACTTGTTGCGGACGTGTGGAGGATTCACTCGGTAAACACGTGCACACATCCTAGGGTTAGGGTGTAAGCACTTCTAAGCACACTTCAGCAGGTGATCGTGATTTGTAACGCTGTGTGTGTGTGTGTGTGTGTGTGTGTGTGTTTCAGAGACGAGGCGGATGAGTTTGTCGAAATCGGCGCTCTGAACGGGATTTTCGTTCTGGGACGCAGCATGGGCTTCATCGGTACAGCACAGTATTCACAACACATCACGGGCTGTGTCACAAACTGCACTGTACTCTACTAAGTAGTGCATCAGAGTAACACTTAAGAGTGTCACAGCCCTGGTTACAGTGATGATGATGATAGGCTACGTCTCAAACCACCATGTTAACACACTGAATACTGCACCAGCAGAGGCTACTGCGAAGAGGATGCGATTTTGACGTGTGCTAATGTCTTTTTGCTCATGTTCCCTATGCCCTAGGTCACTACCTGGACCAGAAGCGATTGAAACAGGGCCTGTACCGCCACCCGTGGGACGACATCTCCTACGTGCTTCCTGAGCACATGTCCATGTGACCGTCATGGCCGCCGCGCTTAATTCAGAGTGTAACCCGGAGGTGGAGGGAGAATGAAGTGCGCTATTTATATTCACGTGAAGTTTAGGGAACACTTATTTAACGTCCGCCGCTGCTTCTCTCTCTCACACACACACACACACACACACACACATGCACACAAGTCGACTGCCCCTAGCTCCTTGTAAGTGTGCTTCAGCGACTTCACACACACTCCAGCAGCAAGAATACTGCGCTGTCATTACAGCCTGCTAACACGCTAGCATGATAACTAGCTGGTTTACTAACTAGCTGCCTGTTAGCTAGTGCAACAACCAGTTGGTTTCATAACTGTGTAGCTAATTACTTAACCTGATAACTATTTGTCTTACAAACAGGCTACCAAAGGCTTGTCAGCTTGTTAACTAGCTTCTAGTGGTTTCATGAGTAACTGTTTTGCTAATTAACTAGCTCAAGAACTAGTAGACTTGCTGTCAAGCTACTATGATGACTAGTCAGCTTGATGACTACCTTCCTATCAGTTTCCATTCAGCTAGCATAATTACTACTTTCATAATGAACTCTTTTTGTTCCTTGAGAACTAGTAGACTTGCTTACAACCTTGATAACTAGCTCACTAGCTGGTTTCATAACAAGCTGTTTCGCTAATTACACTAGCTAATTGGAAGCTAGTTATCACTTTGGCTTGTGTGATTATTAGGCTCTTTCAAAACTAACGTTTGCTAATTACCAACCTTGATAACTAGCTTCCTATTAGCTAGTGTAATAAGTAGCTGGTTTCATAACTAACTACTTGTTTTGCTATTTATGTAATAGGAAGCTAGTTCTCAAGCTGGCTAGAGTTCATGGCAGCTTGGTAGCAAGAGTACTAGTTCTTAAGCTAGGTCATTTGCAAAAAAAACAGTTAATTATGAAACCGGTTATTAGTTACACTCACCGATAAATGACAACTAGTAATCTTGCTAACCATGATAACTTGATAACTAGCTTATTATTTGCTAGTCTACTTTGACAGCTAGCTAGCTTGACAAATGTTTAGTATTATAAATTGTGAAGCAAAGCATTCTGGGTAATTTTTGGTCTTGAAGTTTGCTAGTGGATGAGGGTGCGTTAAAAACCAGGATTGGGACACGGCAAAACTGCAAAGATTAATATTATTATTATTTTCCCAAGTTTAGATTGTTAACAGTAAAATCAGGAAGAACCCATCTCTCTCTCTCTCTCTCTCTCTCTCTCTCTCTCACACACTCACTCACTCACTCACGCGCACACACACACACACACACACTTGTCTGCTTTTCTCAGTAATTAATATAATGAAAGCATCTCACACACAATCGTAGCTCGTTACTGAAACTGGAAGACGATTCAGTTTGACGTCTGCTGTTACTCTGTGTGTGTGTGTGTGTGTGTGTGTGATGTACTGAACTGATGTTACAGCTTTCTTCTTCGCCTCAGTAACGGTTGTCTCATTCACCAGCCTGCTGCATGACCTGCCTCCTTCTCTAATCACACACACGCATCACTTCCTGTTTATTCTGGTGTTTGGGCAAGACTGGGATTCTGATACAGCCCTGTTTCTATGTTTCTGTATTTAAATGTGAAATCAAGCAGCTTTTTGTTATCTTCTGTTTTCTTTCATTTTTTTTTTAAATATATGCTTAAAACTGTAATATTGTAGAATATAATAAAGTCATTCTTGGTTATCTCCTGTGTGTGTGTGNTGTGTGGTCAGCAATATAGCTGAAGGATACGTGATGATAGTATCATAGTAGAAAAGTAATTTAGGAGAAATGTAGTCGTCTAAAATCACTCTCATGTTTAGCATCACTTGGGGTCATTTTGACCCAAACAAAAGAGAAAGAAATAAAACATTTACCTAAAAAAGATTATTAGCTTCTTTAGCTGGTGTAATAACTAGCTGGTTTCAAAACTTGGTACCTGCTTTGCTAATTAGCTAATAGGATGTTATTAAGGTGGCTAGTAATTACTATAGATAGTTATCAAGAGTGTTAAGTTCTCAAGCTACGTGCAAAACTGTTGTGAAAACATAGTGATTACACTAGCCAACTTGATAACTAGCTTCCTGCTAGCTAGTGTAATAACTAGCTTCTTGTTGTCTAGTGTAATAATTAGTAGTCTTTCTAACAAGCTACCATGATAACGGGCCAATTTGATAACTGGCATCCTATTAGCTAGTGTAATAACAAGCTTGATAACTAGTAGTCTTTCTAACAAGCTACCATGATAACAGGCCAGCCTGATAACTAGCTTCCTATTAGCTAGTCCACTTGGCTAGCTTGCTAACTGGTTAAGCTAAATAAAATGAAGTCCAGCACATTAGAGTATGTTAGTGGGAAACAGTTTAGGAAGCATTTTGTTATTTAATATCTTAATTTATTACGACTTTATTTTATACTTTGTTAGTAAGACTGGATCAGAACGGATTAAACAGAGCAGAAGGATGGAAAGAAATAAAACATTTGAATAGAAATGGACATAAAATTCAGCCTTTATTATCATGTATATATCTTTATGAATGTTGATAAACTAAAGTCTTCTTCGTTATTTTTCAGTGATAAAGGCGCAAATGTTTTTTCCAGAAAAGATTTAGTGCCAAATAAATGTTTAAAACTTTTTTTTTCAGAATATGATTTTAAGTAAAAATAATCGTATTTGTGAAGAAGTTTCCTGGCGATGCGAAGTGGATTGCGTCACACTGTACCGGAAGTGTAACGTCACTCGGATACCGGAAGTGGATTTCGCAAGCTAACAAACTGCTCCATTAGCAATAGCTCTTTAGCTTTTTACAAAGGATGAAAGTTCACTTTAATACTCGTTATAAACTCCGTGTATAAAGATCAACATATAGCTATGTTTTTTATTTAGGAATTTATAAATGAATTGTGGCTTATTTATACTGCAACGTCATGCAGTCTGCGCGTGCACGTCGACTTTATCTCAACCCTGTTTACACATAAAAATGAATCATTTACAAAATATATTTTTGTTTTCTAGGCAAGTTGTAGCTTTTGGTTGCTAATTATAACTCCCATAACCATTGGCCAGGCACGACATTTCAGAGTGACATTTCCATGGTAACGGCGACGTTTCTGATTGGGTGGGCCGCACTGGAGGATTGTGGGTAGTGTAGTCCTTGAACAGATCGTGACTTTGCATATAACATGTATGATTATTTTTAATTATTTTAAAACTATTACATTTTCCACTAATGATAGTTAGTTAACGGTAGTTAAGACATCTTGTTTAAAATATATATATATATAATTAAGGATAATTCGTGACCTGTTACTTTCACTTCCGGAAGCGGTCAGCTCCAGCTCTATGGCAACGTCATCCGTGTTGCGTGTGCGCGTGCGCTTCTTCGCCTGTCTCCGGCGTTTATGTTTGTGTGCGTGTGTCTGAGTCTGCTTTACCGAACCGAGCTAGCGCGTTTCTTACGGTTCCGACCCGTAGAGGCGCGCGACATGGCGGCTGCGGCGGCCCCAAACTCGAGCCCGAACTCGAACTCGAACCCGAATCCAGGCCGGAGCTCAGGTTCGGGTTCAGGCGCGAGCCAGGAGGAGGCGCACCGGCCCGCGGCGGCAGCGGCGGCGACGGCTTTGGCGACTGACGGCGAACCGGAGGAGGCCGAGCAGTTCTCCTCAGCGCTGCACTGCTCGGAGCTCGCGCGGCGTCAGAACGAGCAGCGGAAGCTCGGGCTCTTCTGCGACGTCACGCTGGCGTTCAGCGGCGGCAGCGGAGGAGGAGGAGGAGTAGGAGGAGTAGGAGGAGAGGGCGCGGGCAGTGGGTTCGAGCTCGGCGCGCACCGGTCCGTGCTCGCAGCCGCCACCGATTACTTCACTCCGCTGCTCGGGGGCCAGTTCGCGGAGTCCGTGTCGCGGCGCGTTGAGATGAAGGAGTGGAGCAGCGAGGCGGGGCCCGAGCGCGAGACTGTCGAGAGCATCGTGCAGTTCATGTACACCGGAGAGATCCGCGTCAGCACGAGCAACGTGCACGAGGTGCTGGAGCTCGCGGACAGGTGAGACCTGAACCTGCGTAACAGGGTTCTGTATAATCTGCTGTTCTACCTGCATTAAAGGTGCAGTGCACGCTCAGAACCGTGCTCTTCCCTGCCACTGGGCCGGTACCTTCATCTTCTCAGGATGAGGAACCTTCTCACTTAGAGCTGCATCTGATGCTGCAGTGCTCACAGACTCACTGAAACCATTAGAAGATCGGAAAACCCTCACCTGATCTGCTTCCGATCTTCTTCTTTTTCTTCTTCTTCTTCTTCTTCTTCTTCGTACGGTTTGGGTGTTCCTCTACCCACTGTGTTCTCAGGTTCATGTTCTTGACTGACAGGAGAGGAACCCGGTATGGTCTTCTGCTCTTGTAGCTCATCCACCTCAGGGTTCGATGTTTTGTGTGTTCTGACATGCTTTTCTGCTCACCATGGTTGTAAAGAGTGTCTGTTTGGGTTACTGCGAGATATTAATGCATTGCTTTGCTGCGTCCTGATTGGCTGATTGAAAAATAATCAGCAGGTGTTCCTAATAAAGTGGTCAGTGAGTCTTTCGACCCAAAATATGTGATCAAGTTAACGAACAATAGCTACTAATAAAAGATCAAAAAGTAGGTAATAAATTAAATATATAATTATATTATTATTACGTTAGATTTATTTCCACTGTATTATGTAAGGAATAAAACTCTTCGTTATGCCGTTACAGGAAAATAATCAACAATGTGTTTTTCAAAGACGTACAATATTAAATGTATTAATGAGCATGTTGTACTTTACATCCGTTTATTGTTACATTTAATGTTGTGGAACAGTGAAATGAGTTAGTTCCTGTTGTTGATTACATTATAGCAGCTATAAACAGTCATTTTGTCTCTCTTTAAGCTAATAAAACAAAAAAAACGCAGCTTGTTACGCCTGTTACAGAGAAACCGCAAAGAAGCGTAAACTCCTCTGTCCTGAAGATGACGGAAAACTTAAAGTT
>JAKKZN010000012.1:877238-888731 GCA_033441825.1 Pangasius elongatus
TGAAAGCACTCATGAGGCTTCTCTCCTGTATGGATGTGTTGGTGCACAAGGAGAGTTTTCCGTTGAGTAAAACTCTTCCCACACTGTGAGCAGCGATACGGCTTCTCTCCGGTGTGAATGCTCTGGTGTTGTTGAAGAGTTCCTCTTTTGCTAAAACTCTTCCCACATTCTGAACAGTGATATGGCTTGTCTTCTGTGTGAATGCACTGATGTTTTTGGAGAGCAATTTGGTGAGTAAAACTCTTCCCACATTCAGAGCAGTCATACAGATTCTCTTGTGTATGAATGAGCTTGTGTGCTTGGAGGTTACTCTTTCGATTAAAACTCTTCCCACACTGGGAGCAGTGATAGGGCTTCTCTCCTGTGTGGACGGTCTGGTGCAGATGCAGAGTGCTCTGGTGAATAAAACTCCTTTCACACTGGGAGCAAGGATACAGCTTCTCTCCTGTGTGGATGAGTTGATGTTTCGTGAGAGTCCCTTTCCTGGTAAAACTTTTCCCACACACTGTGCACTGATAAGGCTTCTCCCCGGTGTGAAGATGCTGGTGTTCATGGAGATAACTCAGTTGAGTTAAACACTTCCCACACTGTGAGCATTGATACATCTTCACCCCTGTGTGAATGCGCTGGTGTCGTCGAAGAGCACAGCTCTCTCTAAATCTCTTCCCACACTGGGAGCAAGGATGCGTCCTCTCTCCTGTGTGAACGCGTTGGTGTCGTTGCAGAGTACCTCTCTCGCAAAAGCTCTTTCCACACTGCAAGCAGCGATATGGCTTCTCTCCTGTGTGAATACACTGATGTTGTTGGAGATCACTCTTTTGAGTAAAACCCTTCCCACACACTGAGCAAGGATACGGTCTTTCTTCTGCGTGGATGAGTTGGTGTCGTTGCACATTATCTCTCTCACAGAAACTCTTCTCAGACTCTGAGCATTGATATGACTTCTCTCCTGTGTGGATCTGTTGTTGGAGAGTACTGTGCTGAGTATCACGTATCCTATTAACATACATTTCATTCTGCATTTGCTGACTACTTAAGGTTTCAGTGGTTGTTAGATTCTCATAATGATCCTTTCCAGATATTAACAATCTGGTATATTCCTCATGGTGACATCTCTTGATGTGTCTTTGTAGGTAAACTTGAGATGTATAGGAAAATGGACACAAGGAACAGGAAAAGACTTGCAGCAGGCTGTTCTTCATTTCTGAAGCAGAAAAGAGAAAGAAACATTAGAACATGAAATGTGAAATGCAACCATTACTGTTACAAACTGTCCCAATGTAAGGACATTGAAAACACAGAATGAGAATATTGCCTGCTATTAAATAATAATAATAATAATAATAATAATACACACATTGAGGTCTTATGCTTATAAGTCAGACAGTTCAACACAGTCAGTATTATAAATACCCTTTTCAGCTGGAAGATTCATTTTGCAGATTCTGAGTGACTGACCACTTGAGGAGTCACCAGAACCATTAGTTCACAATTCCATTAGTAAATAAATGTTCATGCCCATTGTGGGCTGATGGATTGACACCCACAGTCAGTACCTAGTGCTAAATTTAAACAAAAGCACCACCTTATTCCGGTCATCGCAACAAATGAGTAATTGACTTCAATTTACGTCTGTGTTTAAATCTGTACATTATAACATCTGGTACAAGATCTGGGTGTAGAGCAATATACCAGTGAAAAGTATAGTTCTGACATCCACTGCAAGGTCACCAAGATGACTTGAATTAAAAACTATGCATTTTCAAGATGTGAATACTACGATGCCGGCACAGTTGGCCCAGAGGGTCAGGAAGATTTGATAAGGAGGACCACAGAGGGCAGTGGGTTGGGTCCATATTGGTGAAAAAACATATTTAAAAAAAAAAAAAAAAAAAAAAAAAAAAAAACTTTAGAGGAACCTGGCTCAAAATGGACCCTATCCTCTTCTAGGTGATACTAGATAGTGGAATTATAAATCATTACTCCTCTTAACAACAGATGCAAAGATCATCCTTGATGCTGTGGATGATGTGGTAGAGCTCCCTAAGGTTTGTGGACTCACCTGAAGAGAATGATATCAATAGACTGATGAGGGATGCAGTGTCTGTTGGGCAAAGCCCAAATTCCATTAAGGATCTGTGTTTTTGATGAGGAACTGTAGCAAAAGGGATTTATTATATCATGCTGGGGACATGGGGAACTGGATTGTTCAACAGAGTGTTATTTTAAAGTGTTTCTGACACACGAACAGTCTAGAGATGACAGTACCTTAACCTTCACTGAGCTTGCACAGAGGTGACAGTGGCAAAGAAGAACTCCCTTTGGAAGAAGCTATAAGGAAGAAATCTTGGGAGGAACCAAAGCTTAGTAGAGGAGCCAATTCCCCTCTGGCTGGCACTAAAAAAAACTCTGGGTGTGGCTGGAGTCAGTATAGCTTTTACTACTGTTATGATTATTTAGTGTCTTCATAAGAAGGGAAGGTTGATCATGTTGAGCATTCAAATATGTAGCAGAAGCTTGGAATTCCTGGTGGGCAAATGATAGGAATATGGTCTGGATGGGATCTCAAACCTGCGGTATGCAATCGACTTTGTGAAGGCAGTATGGGATGTGTGGGGGACAGGGGTTTAGATGAACAGAGCAGGGGTTGGCATAATGAGGCTGTCAGGAATGTGAATAATGTGTGAATTAAAGGGTGAGAGGTTGGTGTATTAGGTGACAAGGCTGGAAAGAGAGGCACTGAGAAAATGGGTGGAGTAGCTGCAAGACTGGTAGGTTGCTATTATGAAGAGGGGGAGGTAGTTAGCTTGATAGTTTGAGATTATTTAATAACTCCATTTATGCTTAGTACTCCCCATCTTGCTGCAGTGGATAATCTAGGCTGGATACCTTAGAAACTTGCACTCCCCCAAAAACAACTTCTTAAAACTTACCTTCCTGTTGCAGTGGATAATGGTTAAAATAGTGTTGGGTAAATTTGTATAATTGAATAAAACAGGGCATAATGTAAGAGGGGAGGGTTGACTGTATACCAATATTGCTAGACTTCCGAATATTGTAGGCACTACTACCTAGGGGCAGAAAGTATTTTCTGCTGCAAGTTGCTGTAGTGAATATTTAGAGAGTGACAAATCTAGAAGACCTGGTTGAGGGCTGTGGCCTATGAGGTTAATTTGAAAGGGGGAAAATCAACTGTTACTGCATGAGGTGAGGTCAGATGTTACCAGCACTACCAACCAAACATAATTTCTGCTAAGGCTCTTAGTTGATGGTACTGAAGACCCTAGAAATTAGTAGATCTCCCACAAGGATATGTGTTGGGTCCTCTTCTGTCCTCTATACCTGTTTTTTGGTGAGGACATATCCTCACATGGGTTTTCATACCACTGCTATGCTGATGACACTCAACTCACCTTTCCTTTCCTCCCTCTGACACTCATGTTTCTGCACAGATCTCAGTCTGCCTCGCAGACATCTCATAATGGAAACTTACCAGCTGAAAATAAGTCCCAGCAAGACTGAGCTGCTCTATATCCCTGGAAATGCAGCCCCACATCAAGTGCATCTTCCAGGACAATATTCAGATCACACCATCTGACAGTAATCTTTGGGGTAGTTCAGGACAACCAATTTCTCACCTCACATTGCTAACTTGACTGGCAGGTCTACCTATGCATACCATCTGACCCTTGCAACTGATCCAGAATGAGGCTTCAAGATTTGTTTTCAGCCTTCCCAAGTTCTTCTGCACTTCCTCATTAATGTAGTCATTAATTAATGCAGTTCCTCTACTGACTTCTTCTAGTTGCCCACATTAGACTTGAAACACTGGTGCTTGTCTACAAAGCCAAAAAAAAAAAAAACCGGTACCACCTGCTTATCACATTCCACACAGAACCAAGCTCACTTTGAGCCTCTAGCATGGCTCAACTGGACTCAACATCCCCCAAGATACAAGGAGGACATGCATAGAGACGTTTCTGTGCTGGCACCCAGATTGTGTAATGGACTTCCTCTGGCTGTCCAAAAAACTGAGTCAGTGGTGGTCTTTAACAAAGACTATAATCCTACTTCTCCACCAAGCACTTCAAATCACACTTCCATTTTTAGAAAAAAATAGTTATCTCATGTGTTTTCTGTCATGCTGCACTAATCTCCCCAACATGGATTTAGCTCAATGGTATTCTTAGACCCTGACCTACTGAACTAGCATGAGGATATTTTTTGATAAACTACAAGGTTCTTCTGTAAGTTGCTTGGATAAGGGTGTCTTGTAAATGCTGTAAATGTATTTCCTGCATTGTTAGCACTACTGTTAACTTCCTTTAATATTACTGGTTGATTCAGAAATGGTCATTATTTGTTTGTCCATATAAGTTATTCATATGTTTATAAGTGTGTGCAGTGTCTTTTGACCTACCTTGGGATCAGTAAAGAAAAATGTTTTTATTTAGTGTTGTAGTTTCTGTTTCCATGTTCTCACACACTCAACTGATAATGAAGAACTTATTATTTAGCTAAAAAGTTGAATGGGGTTTATTAGAGCAGAGAAACATTGAACTGACCTATTATAGTTCAGATTTAAAATCATGTTAAAACTAGGTAATTCTAATAAAATTACAATATGTATACGTAACCATTTGTGGGGCACTTTTTGTCCCAGAGATAGTCAAACAGGATGCCAAGATATTTGGCGTATTCCTCTTCATACCACACAAACAGCTCATCTCCTGCATTGATAGATTGACAGCAGCGGTAGAGGATACCTCCTTGATACTGGAATGCCACTAGATTCTGCTCTGTATCACTACGAGCACAATTTACAATCCTGAGAGAATCAAAGAGATACAAAGAAAAAGGAAGTGAGAAAGAAGTGTGTAGGAGAGATAAGTTACTAGCAGAGGGAAAGATTAATGGTTCCCACCAAAGAAGAAATGCAAAACAATCTAGCCAAAGATGATCTGGAGAATTCAGATCTGTATTCCTTACCTCATCCAGTTAGCATATATCTCTTTCCTGGCATCTATGTATTGCTCAGTCTGCCCGTTCTTGAATATCTGCAAAACATGTTATTATCCATTACCAGAGATGTTCAAAAATGACTTTGGTACACCAAGTCATGTCTTAAGGCTCTGACCTGCAAGTCTGGAAAGTTTTGCCAATGTCCTCGTGCTGCATTTCTCTCTTTTTCTCACTGATCAACTGCAGGTACAATGTACAGCATGCTGATGACTGAACCAGCAGAAAAGACAAGTGAGCCACTATGTCTTACCTCAATGGCAACAGCAAGGAATGCTCTGCAGGCACACTCTCATTGAAGGCCAGAAATCACAGTTTCAGCCACTAGGTCACCTGAGAGTCATCTGAACAACACCACATGTAAAACAAACTTATCACCAGAGAATGCAACTCCCCAGCACCAATTTAAATTAACATCATGCACAGGATCATTAAGAAGGTCCCTAAGAGACTCCACCTCAAGGATGAGGTGCCACAACCGTAAGCTAGGGGTTCTTGTGTTCAGAAGGGTTTCCTGTAGAGCTAGATCATAGTCCTCAGTTGAAAATTCAGTTTGAGAGGCAAGACCAAGACACAGATGACCTGGCCAAGGGTGCCAAATCTGGGACAGCAGATCTGGGAAGAAGCCGCCAGGGTGTTCAGACCACTAAGAAGAACCAAGGTGCTACCTTGTAGCCACAAGCAGTTGCTGAATACTGTATGGCATGGGAAGAATCAGTAATAGTCAGTAATTGGGGCCGCTGTGGCTGTGCCACAAATTGCAGGGTTGGCGGTTCGATCCCCAGCCCCTCCACATACTGAATTGTCCTTGAGCAAGACAATGAACCCCAAGTTGCTCCAGATGGCAGACTAGCACCTTGTGTGTGTGTGTGTGTGTGTGTGTGTGTGTGTGTGTGTGTGTGTGTGTGTGTGTGTGTGAGACTGAGTAACAGTGTAAAGTGCTTCGTAGAACTGGTAAGGTTAAAAGGTGCTATATAAGTGCAGACCATTTACCATTTAATAGTGGGCAGTGCATCAAGCAAGCTGACTGAGGGAGAACCACAAACAGCAATGTGTTGATGTGGCAATGATGAAGAGGTCCACCTGATCCATGCCAAACGTCTACCAGATCTGAGCTACCTGCTCTTGGGCACAGTCACACTGATGATCAATACACCTTACAGTAACAACGTTTTCTGACCCGACATCCCATGGCAATCTTTGATGACTGTATTGGTGGCTCAGTGCTTAAGGCTTTTTTTGGCTATTGATGAAAATATCACCAAACTGCCACTGTTGTGTGCTTTAGCAAGACTTGTAACCCTTCAACTGAAGAGAAAACTTCAGTCAAATACTGATACTGTCCTCAATTACAGATGCAATTCTGGCCTTAAATCACATACCCTCATTATTCCTGTGGCACCATTCCCCAAGTGGTGATACGGAGGCATCTGAGGTGATTATCTCTCGCCAGTAGCACTGCTCCCCAACTGCTTCTGTTAGGCGTTTACATCATGAGCAGCCACAGGCCCAGCCGCAGGCCCATTCCTTCAATGAAAGCAGCTCCATCAAGCCTCACCAATTTGTCTGCCATCATCACTCTTAGCATCTTCAACAGATGCTGGCACTGCATGTGGTGGCTTGGCTTAATCTACTGGGTAAACATAACAACTTCCACCACACATTCGGGTGATAATAATGCTGGTGAAATGTATGGACTGCTTCAGTGTTAGACAGCTCTTCTCTGAGACCAAGTGCCCATGAGAATGAGTGCCATGGACTGTCTAGTGTCTGCCCCTCAGACAAGACATGGGGCACTAAGAAACAGGGACAGCATTAGAACATTGAACCGTATTGTCCTACAGGCACTGCAAGAATGGTCCACTTGTTCATGTTACAAACTTCATGACACAAACTCAACCTTGCTCCTTGCAAATGCATCTTACCCAAGAGAGTAGTCGCCCCATATCTAGGCCCAATGCAATAATGTACATCCACTGCAGGGACAAATCCTCTCTGAAAGCTCCTTACAATGACTAAACAACTAATACACTCTTTAGACTGAGGTGCTTGAGCCAGACCTAACGCTGATCTAGGATTCAAATATGCCAGCCAACACACTGTGCCAACATAGGCACGTGTGCAGTCAGTGCACGGGATGTCTCAAGACAGAATCCTTGAGATGGTTAATTCTGAGTCAATTCTGTGTGTGAGCAATTGTGCTACCCACAAACAGATTCAAGTTTACAAAAACAAACACACTGTGTAGAGGGAATATCCACTCCAAAACAAGGCGCACCAAACTAGCAGGATGCCAGCTTAATCAGCAGGCTCAGCAAAAAAAAGTAGTAGATTAAGGAAAATCCACTCACCCAAGTTAGCAAAGTATTAGTCACAAGCTGAGAAAATCAGCTAGCTGATGGGGATAGTAGCAGGACAAGATGAGTAATAAGTGCATCGCTACATGACTTTGTTGGTCTTAACATGCACACATACATGGATTCAGGTATCACTGGCATATAGAAAGGGTGAAATAGAAACAGAATCCCTTGAAATCCCAGTATTCTTGAGCGACAAACTAGAGATGTGTGCATGATGTTTTTTTTTTTCCAAACACACTCCTGCCTGATCCTAAAGAAATTCTGACCAATCCCACCTGCTCCACTAAACAATGATTCTAACCAGATTAAAGCAGTTACTGAAGGTGAGTGAATGAATGAGGTAAGTCCCAGTCCCAATGCACACCTCTATGCCAAATGACTGCTCTTTATTTTGTCCATCCCAGTGAAAGATGGAAGGTTACAGCTGATAACCTTTTCACTTAATAATGCACGTGACTGTGGAGCAGACAACAATAGAACAAATGATGGTGCTTTCAAAGCCCCTCTGGATATCTTGACCTGTACTGAAAGATTACATTCAATTCTGTGCATTCTTTGTCCCAGGAGCATAATTTATCTCCATTACATTAAGGCCTATGACAAATTCATAAATGTTTTAAAAAATTAAGAACCTAACTTACCACCCAAGAGTAACCACTGTCCATGGCCTCCTCCTGGTCCACCAGCTCTCCCTGGTAGGGTCCAAAGTGTGTACCAACTGGAAGAGTCTCTCCCATATTAAACACTCCCAGACCAGCATCAGAAATGCCAGACTTCCGAACCTCTAGCCCAGAAGGAAGAGTTTGTCTGGCCCGGTCAGTGATACCCATGGGAACAGGTGTATCAGGTATGAAGAGAGCTGGACCGTGAACCTCACACTTGTTGATGAAGAAGAATTTGCAATGCTCACAGTCTGGAATTTCAGGACCCAACAAAGGAAACAAAGGGAAGTCCATATAAACTTTTTATCAAAACTTTTAAGGCTTACCAAATATGTCTCTGATACTTTTATGCATAATTATATATTACAGCTGTGTTTTGGCCGTAGCTTGTAGCAAGATCTTGGATGTTGCTTATATGTTTGATTTTCAATATGTTTCAATGCTAATTCCTAAAGTTTCATAGGAACCAACAAAATGTGCTTTGCCTGCTTTTACTGTGTGCTTTTATTGACTACATTAGAAATTGAGTTACAAAACAATGCAGCTAGAATCATCACTATGTCATATAATGATCCAATTTTACTTAAATTTTAGTTGTATGGAACTTTCAACGACAGTCACAACGCAACTTTACGGAATCATGTTTCACTCCCTGAGAAGACATGAGGAAGAAACCTTGAGAGGTCTTCTGGGTGATACTGGATAGTTGGATTATAAATCAGTAACAAAATACAAGTCTAAAGAATAACAGTACTGAGCGTGTTGAGAGGAAGTTCAATATGAGTAGATTGTGAAAAAGTCCTGGGATGAGCACAGGAGTGTCATTATGACTACAGCAGCAGCTCTTAGTTGCAAATAGTCTCTAATATGTCGTGTTATCTTACAGAGGTAGTCGTCATTTTCTGGTTCTTCCTTTTTTACAGCCTTCTTTTGAAATCCTTCATTCTGTTGGTCCACAGTGGTGATGTGTCCCACAAAGTTTGATGCCCCTCCATCTGAAATTTCATCATTTGAATTTACATACTGTCAGCGCAATAAAAAAAATGTGAGCAGTAAACTGTGTTTGTGAAAATTAAAGCTAGTTAGACTAAAAAGTGCATTGTAGTGCACCCTTACAGACAGAGCCTTCATCTTCAGATTCTTCTTTTTTTATAAGGTTCTTCTGGACTTCTCCATTCTGTGGTGTGACATGTGACATGGTGTGACCAAAGAAGAATATTTATTTTAGCAAAGCAAGAGTTTATACATACACAAACTATATAACATACTTTGATAGTATATAATAACTATACACTTAGAGAGACATCAAGTTTTCAATTTATTTTTTTACTCCTCATTGAACAATCTTGCAGTGGAATGGACAATCATTAACATGATGATTATCCTTTGAGGGATACTTCGTTTAGCTTGCGCTTACCTGTGAGCGAGCTGGAGCAGGAATGTGTGCAGATGTTGTGAAAGAACATGGTCCAGCTTTGACTGATTCCATTATAAAAGATTTTAAAGTGAAAAAAAATTCTGGAAAAATAGATTTAAATTATTATAATCAGAACTTTAGATCCTTCATTTAAAATTTTAAGCAAAACATGAAATTTAGAATATGAAAAAAAATCGAAGTTCACTCTTCCAGTCACACACACACACACACACACACACACACACACACACACACACACACACACACACACAAAGTATAAACACTATATAAGACCTCTTTAAGTTTTTCTGATTAGTAGGAAATCTATGGCAGGGGTTCCTAAACTTGGGGTCACAACCACACTTGGGGTCACTTGACTTACAAATAGAACAACCAGACATGGAACAGGTCAGCCACGGAAAACAACAGCAGCTGATGACAGAAACATTGTGAGAAAAGAAACAGTGTGAAGAAAAACCCAAAAACAACAGTGACATCATCAACAAACTCCACAGGGCAGGGGTGAAGGTATCACAATCCACCGTTTGAAGAAGACTTCGAGAACATACCACAAGATGCAAACCTCTCATCATCAGTAAGGATCAGAAGACCAGATTGGAATTCACAAAGAAATACAGAGATGAGCCACAAAAGTTCTGAAACCAAGATGAACCTCTACCAAAGTGATGGAAAGGCCAAAGTGTGGAGAAAGAAAGGATCTGCTCAGGATCTACCCTGGTGTGGGTCCTTTGGTTTTTAGTCAGTTATGTTACACATATGTATCATGGGTGGATTTAGTGATTAGGGGGCCCTCATTTCAGTGTTTAACATCAATATTTATCATTTCAGCACACGTTATTTAGCATTAATAATTAAAAATATATATAATTTGCATTTTTATGGAGCCCTTGGCTTCTGGAGGCCCAAGATGGTTTCCTATCTTCGCCTAGTGCTTCATATCAGTCCACCCCTGATATGTATATTACTGAAATCATAAAATGTTCAAATGTTACAGTAGTCCTGTATTATAAATCTGGAGTTTATATATTGTAATCAAGGCTTGAGGTCACACAATATTCATGTCTATTTGTGGTCATTTGCCCAAAAAGTTTGATTTATACGATGACAAATGTGACTGGAATTTGAACTCTGAATGTGTATTTTTATGTGTTATTAAGCTTTGAAGTTAAATTAAATCATAATTCGATTTTATGCCATAGTTTACATTATTTAAAAAAATAGTCAATAAAAAAATAATCAAATAACTAAAATCTTTGGACTTTGAGGCATTTATCCATATCACCCAGTATACGTTATATACATTTACTCTATTCTTCAAAATAAATTACTGAGGTGACATAAACATTATATATATATAAACACACTTCAATATCCAGAAAATAAATAAATAAATAAATAAATAAATAAATAAATAAATAAATAACCCACTTTAAATCTCAAAAGCAGAAGAAACCAGAAGAATCAGATAAAGATAAAATATCAGATAATTATATCCATGTTTGCACTTGCTAGTTTTAACTTTTTTGGTTTTTGAACGTTAATCAAATGTCTTAATTTTAGTCTTAATCTATTACGCTATAAGTAAATATAATAATTAATTAATAAATAATAAATTAGCTAACAGAACCAAAAACGGGATCCTTCCACTAAGGCTGAATCCCAAACCTCTCTCCATTGGCTTTATAGTGCACTACGCAGGGTGTAGACGTCACTGTGTCGTACCCTACGTAGTGCACTCACAGAGGGAGTAGGAACTCATTTGGAATACGGCCACGGACTGCGTCCACGACCGTTAACTTACCTCAGTGTAACGCAGTGAATCACCTCAGACACAAACACAGTGACGAACTTTTCTTTCAAACGCGATCAGATCTAACTGTAAAACTCCGCCAGAGATATTTTATTGCAGAGATGATTATTATTAGAATCAGATACCACAACAAAACATCTCGGTTTTCTTCTCTTGCTGTAAGTTTGTGGCAGAGAAGGAAATGCACGCGCACACCGCCCTCTG
>JAKKZN010000012.1:918029-942679 GCA_033441825.1 Pangasius elongatus
TGTGTAAAATGTGTAAATTGTGTAAAATGCACAATTCGAAGTTAATTCTACAGCTTTATAAGTGTTCAAGCTTTAAATGATCATAAACTGAGGTTTGGTGTGAAAATGGCTCGATTAGACCAAACCTCACTGCAGGGTAGTGAATATTGTTTATTTGTTTGTTTATTTGTTTGTTTACAGAATAAACGCGTGTCTCAGACGACCTGCTGTTTCAGTATGGTGCCGCCGCCGGGAGCTACATTTTGCGCCGTCTCCCCTTATGTACTTATTCACCCTCGCCACTGGCCTTACTGTTTATTCATATTGAATATTTTATTCACTCACTCATATTCATTCGTTCATTCGTTCATCCTCAGTGAGCGCTTTATCCTGGTCAGGGTCATGATGGATCCGGAGTCCATCCCAGGAACACTTTAAAGCTAAAGCTAGTTTTAACTCAGTTTTTAATCACTGCTGCTTATTAAACCTGAAAACGAGTTTCACTACATTTAATAGCTATTTTTCACTGATTGTTTTCACTCTAACAGAGAAATAATTTTAATTTTACTGGAAAGCTAGTTCTTACTAAAATTAATACTTAGTTTTTAACTGATTTTAATTTTTACCTTACATTTCCTTTAAAATTTTCCACAATTCTGCTTCAGAAAATTCTCTTAAATTTCCTTTATAAACAATTTAATTGTGCTTTTAAAAAAAAAAAGAAAGAAAGAAAGAAATTTCCTTAAAATTTTCCTTTTAATTTCTTTTAAAACTTCCTTACTATTAGTTTTGTTGCATTTCCTTAGAATGTGTATTAAATGACTTTTATAAATTTCCTTTTATTTCATTTTCATTTAAAACTTTTCATTAATTAATTAAATAAAATTTGACGCCTAGTTTTCACCTGATAGTTTTATTCAACCTGAACGTGAGTTTCTACTCAATCTGATAGATAATTTTGACTGACAGCCACTCTTTCTAAACTTGAAAATGTTTTTAATTGATAATTAGTTTGTATTAAAGTTAGTTTATTATATTTACTAGCACATTTTGACTGATAGTCAGTTTTCACTAAACGTTTTAAATGTTTAATAGTTTTTAGTAAACTTGAAAGCTACTTTTTACTCAACGTGACAGTTAATTCCACTCGAATTTTTACTAAACATGAGTTCGATTTGACGAAGATTCAAATTTATAATGTGAATCTTGTGAAGATAATGTGAATTTTCCGGAGTGAAAGATTTGAGTGAATATGTGTAGCGCTACAAGCTTCAGTTGTGTTTAATGTTAATTAAAACACAAACTTGTTGGAGCTGAGCTTCTGAGTTGACGTCTATATCACACACATTGCAGCGATGTGATTGGTCGGTGGAGGCGGAGTTGACGGACGGCCGTTTAGGGCGGGGTTTGTCACGGGATGACTCCACTTTCCCGCCCCGTTTTCGTGGCAACGTGCAGCGACCCCCGAGCATCAGCCTGTGCTTCGAGCCTGCAGCCACGACAGCATCAGTCAGAGCCACGCCCTCGCCACTGGCTTTACCATTCATCCACATAAACACTTTCACTCCTTCGACAGCAGGAAGTGATTTATAGTCAAAAATAATATAAAAAATAGAAAATGAGCTGCTACATAATATAACTCTCTAAACTATTTACACAGATTACAAGTGCTTTTTTTTTTTTACAAGATTCAAATTTCTACAACAGCTAGATTTTACTACGTGATCGCTAAGTTTGATTTATAGCCAGTTTTTTTTTTTTTACTAAATTTATAGATAGCATTTAATTGAAATCCAGTTATTTTTTATGTGAAAGTCAGATTTTTTACTAAATTTTAAATTTAATGGTTCATTTTGGCAGATAGCCGGTTTCTATTAAATGTTTTTTATTATTAACTAGTTTTTATTAAACTTGCAATTTAGTTTTTACCAAATTTGATAGCTAATGTTTTGGGTTTTTTTTTTTACTGATAATCAGTTTTTCTACTGGTTTTTAACTAGTTTTTAAATTGATAGCTATTTTTTTATTATTGAAATCTAGGTTTCACAAAATTTGCTAATTTAAACCGATAACTAGTTTTACTAACTTTGATAGGTAGTTTTTTACCAAATTTTGATGATGGGTTTTAATCGATAACTAGTCTTTATTAGATGTTAAAGCTAGCATTACTTAATTCGATAACTAGATTTAATTAATAACTAGTTTTTATTGAACTTTAATATTAGTCTTTTTACCAAATTTAATAGCAGGTTTTTAACTGATTACTTTTTATTAGAAAGCCATTTGTTATTGAAAGCCTTTTTTTTTTATACTAAATTTGATAGCTAATTTTGACTGATAGTCAGTTTTGCTGCTCACTTGCTTAGCTAGTTTTTAACTGATAAGTGTTTATTAAATTTTAAAGCTAGTTTATTTCATCTGAGAGCTAGTTTTTAAAATAATGACTAGTTTTTTATTACAACTGAAAGCTAGTTTTTAATTGATCATTAGTTTTCTAAAACTTAAAAGCTAATCTTTACTAAATTTGTTAAGTGTGTGATTAGTCTTCTTGACGTGATTAGTGGAGAGACTACAGCACCTTTATAATGATCCTCAAGCTGCGAGCCAGAGTTGACGGTCACTTTACAAACGGGACAGTGAAGACTCTTGCTGCATTTCCTCCGGTTTCTGTATCCCTTTACTATGGATTCAGAGTCGCACAAGCGTTTCGGGTCGGCTGGAGGCACCAGAGCAGGGGATTCTGGGATACACTTGCTCTCACACAGCCTTTTCGAGGCAGACGTGTGTGAAGCGGGCGTTAGCGTGACCGAGATCCCCTGAACGCGTTCGTCTTCTGGGTCTGATGCCTGTGATGAACAGATTGGTGCTGTAGAAGGAGGGAATGGAGATAAAGACACATGTTCATGATTAGTGTGTTTACTTTCATGCTTGTTTGTGGTTAGTTTGTTTACACACACACACGCACACACACACCTGTCCCCTCTGACAGGCCGCCGTCCTTCCCCTTGCCGTCTTTCATCTCTCCCTCTGTTGGTTTCTTTCTCTCCCTCTCCCGCCACACAGACTTTCCCAGAATCCTTTGCTTGTTCTTCAGCTTGTCTATTGCTTTGAGTTTGCGTGCATGCTTGTGCCCTCTGTAGTGAGCTTCTGCTTGGTTCTGACAACAACCACAGAAGAAAAATAGCAATCATTTTAGACAAAAAAAAAAAAGAATATTAAACAAACAAGCAAACAAATACACCATATGGTCAAAAACTGATTATAAATTTGCATGAAACTCAATCAACAGAGAAGCATACAAATAAATAAATAAATAATATTGAAGTAAACAAATGGCAGAAATGAAATTTTAACAAAGGAATAAATTAAAACCCCAAGTGTGAGCATGTGAATGTGTGTTTCCCACCTGCAACCAAAAGAGTGTAAAAGTTTGGGTGTAAATGTTTGAGTTTAAGTTTAGCATAATGAGAATTAGCTGTATTAATAATTATGTCAGTGGAAGTTAATCACAAAGAGAGTATTAAAAAACTGTGTGTGTGTGTGTGTGTGTGTGTGTGTGTGTGTGAAGACATCTGGATTGGGAATAAATAAAATGCTACAGAGAAAAAGAGAAAAAGAGAAAGAGAAAAAGAAATAGAGGGAGCATGTAATGCCTCATACATCCACTAGAGGGAGACATAAAACAGGCAGAGCTGGAACTCAGGGAAGTACTGGGTTCCAGTGGAGGCATTCTCTCGCAATATTAATCTCTCTTATTTAAGGACTCTGCGTTATGCCAGACACTGTAACTCTTTGTTAGTTGGTACTTCTCCACCGCTGCTTAGCTAGTGAACATAATCCAGGAAGTGCAAGAACACCACCTTGCATTCACACTAAGCGATCCAAAGTGGTGTACATGAACTTACTCCTCTGAGAAGTAGGCAACTGCTCTCCCCTAGCAGGAAACTTCTTTCTGGAATCATCAAAAATCTGGAGATCTTTTCTACTCAGCCACAACTAGTATTCGTACTTGTAATTCATACTTGTACTTGTATCAAGTAACAGGCAAAAGACTAATGACCCTAAAAGTGGGGATCATGTTCAGGAACAAACTATAAAGAAATCCAGATTCTGCCCAGTGGAATATAATGGATACAAGTCAAGACTGGGCTCACTCCATTAGGGGGTTGATTTCCAAGGAACTTGATCATCACAGAAAGCACCGAAGAGAAAGAAATCAGCAACTTGCTCCTAAAATCCTGCAGCTCAAATGCACCACCTCGCTCCATCTACTGCCAGATGGACTGTCATGCAGCTTGATTGGTCCCATTTTATCCCCAGAGGAGAGACTGAATGCATCAGTGATGATGCCTGGGAAGCGGTACAGAAGAAAAAGCCGAGCTGTGAGCTGAGAGGGCGATGACCATTTTCATCACATTAACATATCTATAAATGCACGACACAGAATACCTGTTTTTATACAGGTAGCAGTGGGCAGGAGGTAAAATAGTAAGTAGCACACAGCTACTCAAGGACAGTAGGGTTTTGCTCGCTCATATGAATCAATTGTGCCTGCTGGGGGTAGACCAACTGCCTGGTCTTTACAAGCAGGGTTCTGCATTATTCCCTCTGGCTGAAGAGCTTCCTGTCTCTCTGCTAAAACCGGTATTCACATGTCTTCTGCCTGTTCTTGTCGTTTTGCCTTTATCTTCTTCCTGAAGGTTTCAGTACTTGGTGGACTGGATGACTATATATACATATATGATCTGCTGGACTTTCCTGTGCCGTGACACTCCACACATCCACCAGAGGGTAAAACCGAACAGGTGGAAGTGGAATCCTAGGTCATGTTCATCTCCTATTTGTTTCTCCTTTATGCCTGACAAACTGCACCTGCTGCCACTTAATGCTGCTTATTTAAGGACACCGATGTTCAATTACCTCGGGCTAATTTCAGAAAGTAAATGACAAATGCCTTTCTCGTGTACTTCGGTGTCCTCTGGTACTTGGACCTGGTTACTATTTCTCACCGCATGGGGATGTTTAGTTCTAGTAAAGGTGTCTTTAATCTTCATCTATTATTGTGCTCACCTCATTACTGACAGAGACAGAGACTAAGAATTAGAGAAAAAGACGTGTGTGTGTGTGTGTGTGTGTGTGTGTGTGTGTGTGTGTGTGTGTGTGTGTGTGTGTCCATCTCACTGTTGAGTTGAAGCGCAGGTGGCAGATGTTGCAGGTGATGATTTGTTTTTTCTTCAGCGCTTGTGCGATGCTGAAAGTGTGGCTGATAACCGCCTTCTGAACAGGATCCATCTTTATACACACACACACACACACACACACACACACACACACACACACACACACACACATACACACAAAGGGAGAGAGAAAGAAAGGAAAAAAGACCTTTATAACTGTAGTGCTATAGTTATGACTTCTCACTGCAAGCTACAAAATGTTTACTCACACACACACACACACACCACGTTAAAGTTGGAGAAGAGGCTGAGGTGGGACGGGCTGTTTACTCTCAGAGGCAGAAAGTGCTTCAGGTCCATCTGGGGCTGAACAGGAAGTGATGTCAACAAAGCACCGCCCTGGGCTGGATTTCCTGTACAGACAGGAAACAGAGCGACTTAGACGTGAGAGAAGATGTGTCTCTTGTGGTAAAGACGGATTACTGATCTTCCTTTAGGGGAAATTTTTGCTCACATTAATTTCTTGTTCATCTCTATCCATATGTGTGTGTGTGTGTGTGTGTGTGTGTGTGTGTGTGTGTGTGTGTGTGTGTGTGTGTCATTGATGTACCTCTCATAAATTCACCTTTCCTACCTTTCTCTCTCTCTCTCTCTCTCTCTCTCTCTCTCTCGTCTCTGAATTATTATCTGGATTATTGCTCTTTCCTCTCCTTCGCATTAGCTGCTCAATATCTCATTTATCCCCATCACTGACAGCACCCCAGACAGGCAGCACATTAAAGGAAAGACTTGAAGAGATGAGTGGGTGATGAACAGATGAGTGGAGAAACATAATGAATACAGTGTGATTCAATAAAGCAATTAACATCCTACCATGATTTGTGGCTTGCAATAAAAAGTTACAACAAAAAAACTGGCTTGTGACCAGCAACACACCAGCATTAAACTGTAAATTACGCTGTTTACATGGATGGATGGATGGATGGATGGATGGATGGATGGAGATAGGTGAATGGATGAGGGGATGGAAAGAAAGAGAGATGGATAGATGCGTGGATGAATGGATGGATGGTAAGAAAGAGATAGATGGATGTATGATGGAATGATGGATGGATGCATAGATGGTTGAATGGGTGAATGGAAAGTGATGGGTAGATGNATGGATGGATGGGTGATAAGAAAGAGATAATGATGGATGCTACAGATGGAATGACAAATGAACAGAATGCATAAATGGATGGATGTATGAATGGAAAGAGATGTATGGATAGATGGATGGATAGAATGACGAATAAAAACATAGCTGGGTAGATGGATAAAAAGAGATAGATGGAACAATGGATGGATCCACAGATGGATGGATGGAAAGAAATATAGTTGCACAGATGGATGGAAAGAAGAAATGGATGAATGCATAGATAGCATGATAGATGAAAAACAATGGAACTATTTTCTGATGTCATGTTCTTCAGTGGATTATGTAATTGTACCACTGGAATGATGGATGGAGGGATGGATGGATGGAGGAATGGAGAGAGGGAGGGACGGCTGGGTCACCCTATCATTGAGAGATCATGAGTTTGAATCCTGAAGATGATACAGTTATCCTTAGCGGGAGTCTAGGGAGCAAACTTGGCTCTGTGGGTGGGAGGGGCATTCTCTCTCTCCCCTGTCAATCACAGTAACATTAGCCTATTGTGGCCATGTATGTGGAAGAGGGCAGATAGCACTCTCCTCTGGTTGTGTTACACTGGCCTGTGACGTCTCAGAGGAAGCATGTGCTAGTCTTCCTCCTCCCTGGATGGTGGGATGAGGGAGAGCTAGCGGTGGATGTGAACTGGCAGGTGACCATATTGGGGAGGAAAATGGAGAAAGTCATTCAGGGAGGATTTTTCCTTTATTCCTTAACTGTTTTTTGCCTGCGTTTTTTAAGAATGTAGACAGCTCGCACTACAGGTCAGATAATACCTCCCCGAGGAATCACAATTACACATGTAAAATAAAAATGTACAGCACGGCTGGATATAAATAAGCTCGAGCTGCGAGCGTGCCAGGATGGCAAATCCACTGCCTGCTTTAGTTTGGATCATTTCCACTGAATAAATGGGATTGATGTGGACGCGTGCCAGAGCAGCGCTGCTATGCTGAAATGGAGACGCTGTACAATGCAGAGTGTGGATAATGCGCAGCTACTAAAGCTTTTAAAGACCCATCGATGTCTATTTTAACACACTGTGGCCATTCAGCAACATGAACAAAAGTGAGCGGAACATTCCATTTCCTCGATGGCTTAAAACACCTCTGTGTTAAATGAATACCTCGTTATTGTGGCTAAGTCCATCTTATGTGTGTGTATGTGTGTGTGTGTGTGTGTGTGTGTGTGTGTGTGTGTGATAGAATAATTTAAATTCTATCCATCTATTTCTAAATGTTTTTAATAACTGTATAGCTAGGAAGTAAGGAAAGTAAAGTAAAAAAAAAACCCACAAGCAACATTTGAAATATTTGCATATTATGGAGATGATATGCAAATAGTCTAATGTACTGCATGATGCTTAGTGAGGTCACAGTGGGTCAGCGTGAAATTAACATAATCAGTCAGGCCATTTTGCGATGTTTACCAGGACATGATTGGTGTTATTTTATTTATTTTTTATGTAATGCACTCACTGCAGAGAGATATTAGGAACTTTTAAAAAAAATTGTTTTGCACATGGATGAGTTTGACGAGTGTTCTACAGCCAAAGCTTTGATCGTTGAAACATTGACCTATACTGTATGTCTTTTCAGTGAAAACTAAATATACATTTTTTATATATTTTTGAAGACATACAAACTGGTCTTGTTATTCAACTATGAATTAACAACCTTTCTCAACTTTTTTTTTTTTTTTTACTTTTTGCTTTACTACTTTTTTTAGTTGCCAGGCGGAACTAGTTCAACTTACTGACACCACTCCAAGGTCACTTGTTTATTTACTTTTAGCAAGTTCAGACATTCACGAGTGTTAAAAGTTAAAAGTTTTTTAAAAAGCTTTCATTTAGCCAATCAGAGAAGGACAAAAGTTTATGAAAAACCTACTGACAATTTACTGACTAGTACAGACTTTTGCTCTCAAACAGTGCGTTCTACACTACAATACACACCTATACACACTTTTACACCATGTACTCGACTATTTTGCAACTGTAAGGTAGTAAAGGCCACTCTAAAGTTTCTCCCTCTTAAAGAAGTAGTGTTCTATCCATCCATTCAGACTTGTGTCCTCTGATGACTCCGCCCCTTTTGCTATACATGATGTGGTCAAATGGAACTGCTGCCTGACGTCATGGTCTTCAATGCAGCGTGACTGCACAATTGGAATGATGGATGTATGAATGGACGAAGAGATAGATAAATGGTTGAATTGACACACACAGGGGTAAAATCTGTCAGAGGGTGTTGACAGTTTTGAATATGGCTGCCTAAAAATACTGTCCAAGCATCTGCACTGGAGGAGATAAAACTTTTACGTTTAAATCAGGTCTGGAGATTATGGGGAGGCTAGAGCAGCTTTTCTTTTCAACTTCTCTATTTCTCTCTCTCTCTCTCTCTCTCTCTCTCTCTCTCCATCCATCCCCTGGTGTGCAGTCTAATTAAACCCATTCAGAGGACTGTAATTATAACTGCTGTTCTGGGGCATTAAGAGAGAAGATCGCCTCTTACACCACAAACACTAAAGTGTTTCTTTTAAACCGGCAAAAAAATAATCCATCCATTTCCAGTCTGTCTCGTCAGCATTAGTCGTTTTAGAGAACTGGGGGATTTAAAGCACAGAAGTGTTACTGCAAAACTCCAGTCATGTCTAAAGCTGCCCTTTCATGGTATGTTTGTAACGATGGATAGAGCCTGAGCACAGGGAGGGTAAGGTAACACATGGATAGGTTTAATCCTAAACCAGAAACAGAAACACTGCAGAAAAATAAAAGTTAGGAGCAACTTAGTAACAACTTAGTAACACAGGAAAAATGCCTAAGTAGATGAAAAAGGAAAAGATAAATTATAACACACAAACTAATGAAGTGGAAACAAGGAACAGGTGAACACAATCAGGGGAAAAAATTAACCAGTCACAAGAAGAGAGAGGAGACTCAACGAAACGGAAACCAAAACTAAATGCTTTGTTGCCATTTGTTGAAAAGTGCAACACACACACACACACACACACACACACACACACACACACACACATACACACACACACACTAACTCACACACACTCACACACAGATGCATGCACACACACACACATCAATCACAAATACACACTGACAAGGAGCTGTTGCTGGAGCTGGTCAGGATCCATATTAAGGAAATTTTTAAGGAAATTTGCTCTGAAATTCGGGATTAAACTTAGTCTAAAGAGCTTAGCGTAAAATTTACAGCAAAGAATTCTGGGTAAAAAATGTTTGAAAGAATTCTGGGTAAAATTTGATCTCTGTGTTCAAAATTGCTTTTAAGAATGCTTGATTTAAAAAAAAAATTCCTTAAAAAATTCTGGATAAAATGTACCTCAAAGAATTCTTGCTAAATTTACTGAATTGGAATTAGAGGTAGAATCGACTAGAATTAAACTCAGATTTCTCTCGAGAGACATACTATAGACATATTATGGACATATTACAGGTAGATGCTGAAGATATTGTTACCTGTGCTGTTTCTGGTTCCGCCGCTGGTTTTGGCCCTGTTGGCTTGCCGTACTCTGCGCTGGTGAGTTTTGCCGTTGTAGTGGATCTGAGCCTGAGCGCTGGAGTTCAGCTGAATATTACACACGTCACACAGCGTTAGTGTTTGCTGCTTTCTCTTCCGTTTCACCTCTGACGCGTCACACTTCACCAACAGACCACTCATACCTGAGAAGGTCAAAGGTTAAAGGTCACAAACGAGAACATATTAATATGTCCATTATATGGCACTGTTCTGAACCTCTGACCCACAATGTCTGTTCAGATTTATTCGCAATACAACTGTAATGTGAATTTTATAACTTTAAAGGAACTTTCTGATTTGGTTTTCATTCTTTAAATTAGATGAATGATTATTGAATATTACACAAGTTTATATACTAGGTCACATCCAGGTCTCTCTTTACTTCCTCCTTTACTCATGGTTATGGTTTATGTTTATGTGTGTGTGTGTGTGTGTGTGTGTGTGTGTGTGTGTGTGTGTGTATAGGTTTTACTGACGTTAGTGATAGCCAGGAATGAAGCTCTGCTTCTGGTGACAGTCTATAAAGTATTGTGATGACATCACAGCACAAGTGGTGGCAGTAAACACAGCCAAATGAGCAGCTGTGGCTTTACGGAGAAATCGGCGTACCAGGGAATACACCTTACGTGAGATATTCTGTACTCCACACAGAGGTTGGCTGGAATAGCTCAGTCAACACGTCATTCAAAACACACACACACACACACACACACACACACACACACACATACACTCAATGACAGAGAATAACACTAAGCTGTTCAGTTCTACCTCATAGTTACATAAGATTAATAAAACCATGCCAATATTTCGTTAATTCGATGCACTCTCCTGTAGAGAAAACATGCCCACCATTTGAAGGATAAGCTGACCAAGCACTCATCTGCTATACTTACAACTCACTTTAATTTAAATCATAATTTTATCCATAGAAATTCCTTGGAATAAGCAAAGTCTCTGGTTAAGATGTGTCTCCTCCAACATACTCCATAATGTTTTTGAGTGTAGTTATAGCCAAAACTTAAATTTCATAAAATATGAAAGTATGACATATTGTGGTTACATCAAACCATCAGACAGTGGTACTACACTTACCACTGAAAAATAAGATCATGCCTCTGTTTAAGACAAACTCCACCACAGGAGCATAACCCTCTCATGTAACATTAAGTCTGTAGTTAAGTCAGAGTTATGAATACTGAGCTCATGGCAAATGCTTAATTCAACTCTCAATATGGCCCTTAGTGTGTAAGGATTTTTTTTTAGCTATTCTTCTGTACTTAAACACATGTGTTCAGACTCAGCTCATGTCTGAATGTACTTTATTTATATAATGGATCATACCTGTGCAAAATGCCAACATTCAGGCAACATTATTGAGCAGATATAAAGTCTGTCCTTGTGAGCAGACATAAAGTTCATATAATAAGTAATAAGTAATAGCGCAATGATGGATCAGAGGCAGAAATACAGCATAGGCAAGACAGGCAATTCCTGAAGGCACACAGTCCATGAAAATGTCAAATCTCAAAGTTCAGAACTTTTCTAGCCACTTTTCTAGCCACAAAGTTGGAAGCATACCATTGTCTAACATGTCTTCATATGCTGTAGCATTAACTTTACCCTTCACCAGAACTAAGTGGCCCAAACCCTGAAAAACAACCGCAGACCATTATCTCTCCAACACCATACCCTACAGATGGCACTATGCATTCTGCTGTGTGTTCTCCTGGTATCCGTCAAACCCTGATTCATCCATCAGACTGTCAATATGGAAGTGTGACTCATCACTCCAGAGAACACGTTTCCACTGCTCCAGAGTCCAGTGGTGGTGCTTTTGGTGCTTTACACCACTCCAGCCCATGCTTGGCATTGTGTATAGCTGTGTGCAGATGCTTGGCCATGAAAACCCAATTCATGAAGCTCCCGACACAGTTCTTGTGCTTATGTTGCTTCAAGAGGCAGTTTGGAACACTGTAGTGAGTGGTGAAACAGAGGATATGCCATGTTTACACAGTATGCGCTTCAGCACTGGGCAGCCCCGCTCTGAGTTTGCATGGTCTACTGCTTCATGGCTGAGCTGTTGTTGCCTCGAGACACTTCCATTTCACAGTAATAGCACTTACAGTTGACCGAGGCAGATCTTGCAGGGCAGAAATTTCACAAACTGACTTATGGCAAACGTGGCATCCTATAAGACTGCCACATTTAAAGACACAGAGCTCTTCTGTATGAGCTATTCTACTGCCAGCATTTGCGTATTAGAGTTTTCATTGCTATGTGTTGGATTTTATGCACCTGTTAGCAATAGGTGTGGCTAAAACACCTGAACTCCATAATCAGGCGGGGTGTCCACATACTTTTGGCACAGTCTTTTCCTCTTCTTCTTGTTTTCTATTTCTTTTCTGGCTTCCAGACAGGCACATTCTGTTCATTGTTAAAATTGCAATGATTCTAAATTAAACATTAATGATGACAGGTTTTGGGGGAGTTCTGGACTGAGAATTGACATTTTCATGGACTTGGTATCAGACGTCAGGGGATCCTGAACAGGTCCTGAACAGAACATATGATGTCCAAGTTGACATTATTTAAAGGTGACCTATTTTTGAGTTACTGATATTTGGATTAAAATCCTCAATAATAAATATGTTATGATTGTAATTTCTATCGGTTCTAAACAAAGCTAACAGCGGTCACTTGCTGGTACTCATCTGCTTCTTATTGTGATGATTGCATTCAGCTGTTAATCTTCATTTTAAATTCAAAATGTCTTCATTTATACTTAACCTGATTTTCGTTGTGGTCCATTCAGATAAATGGCACACACACACAGTTCTTGAGTTCCAGTTAGTCAGGTTTTTTGTTTTTTCTTGTGTAGCAATTTCTCTCTCTTGTAGGAGTTTATTGTGTATTATATATTATATTATATATTCACACCACACACCCAGCGTTCCTGTTCCCAAGACTGACTCCGGATCCACCATAACCCGGATCAGGATAAAGCGCTTACTGATGATGAATGTTGATATTAATACTAATAGACATTATCTTTGATGTGGCGAAGGGTTTCATATGAAAATCAAAGTAGGTCTGTTAGACTTATGGTGTGTGTGTGTGTGTGTGTGTGTGTGTGTGTGTGTGTGTGTGTGTGTGTGTCAGGGGTGTCACCATTGTCCAAATGCACAACACACTGATCCTCTGTGTGTGTTTGACAAAGGTCATTGATAAACCAGAGTGACAAGTGTTGACTGATCTATTCCAGCTGACCTCGGTGTAGAGTTCAGAATATCCCACTCAGCACACACACACACACACACACACACACACACACACACACAAAACACATTAAAGATGGATGTATATGTGTATAAGCCACAGCTGCTCATTTTCCGGCGTGTTTACTGCCACCACTTGTGCTGTGACAGCATACTGAGACTTCAAAACCAACTTCAGGAGCCGAGAGGCATTCTGGGAAACATGTTTTCTTTGATGCTCCAAGTGGAGACATTGTGCACATTTGATTTCAAACACACATTACTGTTACACATGATATATTGTTTAATGACTGATAAAACAGAACCACTTCCTGGTCGTGTTCTCAGAATTTTGGACATGACTGCATCCTAAAAATACATGTCAGATAGCGTGTGTGTCGATAACGAGGTGCTCCACTCAGTGTGTAAAACCAAACATGCTCTCGTTAAAATACCACCACAGGCTGCTCAGACTCACTGTTTAACTCTCGTCTGCGCTGTCAGGATTAAGTGCTACAAGCGGAGTGAGATAGCCAAGACAGATAGAGTTCCACTTAAAAGACTTTAAGCCTCCACTCACTCTCGCTTCTTGTGGAGCGAACAACCTGAAGGGCAAGTTCCCTATTTTAGGATGCGACCTTCTACTGTCACTATCGAGAACTAAGTTAGTGGGTGTTGGGTCAGATGCAATTTGGTGACACAGCCATAGAGATACTGCTGAGAGCTTTTAGTGTTGCTGTTGTTATGTAGTACAGTAGTGCATATCTTTTTGGTAGGATTTGGTATTTTTGGACGCAGCCATGGACGTAGTAGCTACAGCATCATTCATCACATGCTATTCAGTGCATCCACACACAGACCTTACTGGTACACTAAACAGTGTGACAAAAATCACACCATCTATAACGAATATTATTTCACAAAGTGTTATTTAGCTAGATAAACTACAAAAGTTCTACTTTTTAGTAGCACCAATGACAGTTGGCTGTGTCCTAATCCACCGTACTATCCTACTACTGAGTTATCCTTAGGCTTTTTTCAGAAACTCAGGAGTTTTACTCACATTTCTAACCAGTGTGTTTGAGGATATTACTGCAGCCACACTGACTCTAGGAAAAGAACGGAGTATGACGTACACAATGAGTCATTACAGCAAGGAGACATTACACAAGCTGGCTAGAACTCATCTGCAGTTGCTAGTCACTACCATTAGCATTTAGTCCTTTTTTTTTTTATATATAGCAGTGGAGATACTTTTTGAATTCTTGTATAGCACCGTAGCCCTGATAAACAACATGTTGTTTTATTTACTTAATTTAAACTTCACCATGTTTCGCAAGCGAAGACATTCCATGCGTGGAAGGCTAGCATGGCTTTATCTGTTTAGCACTTTATTAATAATGCCATAAATGTAAAATTTAAGCTAAAAAGAATTACATATTACAAGATACAATTAATTTTTTTCAGTCTTAAAGCTGCAGACACCATGTTTTCTGATATTTAAATCAGCCAACTTGATAGCCATCTTAGTTGATAGGTGGAATTTGTTAGTGATTCCCGATACTATCATCAATCATCCCAAGCCTACTGTGTAGCCGTTGTTCAGGAGGAGTTCCAGCACTGTTTCCAGAACCTCAGTGGAAACACACCTGCAGATGTGTGGGAATCAGCCATGGAGCGAACATAACACACACTCTCTATTAATACTAAATCTGTTTTCATTGGCCTTTACCACATCATCTGTGTGTAGCAGTGTGTGTATACTGTGTTCGCTAAAGCTAGTAACTTTGATTGACTGAGAACAGCAAACTAACAACTGTGTGTCTGTGTGTGTGTCCTTGAAAGCCTAAGCAGCTATAAACGCCAAATGACAAGGCATCTGCTACCATCACCTCATCACTCACTCTAAACTATGATCCTGTGTGTGTGTGTGAGTGTCTCTAAGAATTCTGTGAACAGTGTTCATGGAAATGCTCCGGAGCATCACTCTGTAAAAATAGTGTGTATTTTTCCATACGCCTGTTTGTGTGCGTTTATATTTACACCCCACGGCATTTCCTTGCTCCACGGCTGTGTCCCAAAACGCAACTAAATAGATTGCTATCTACAGTAGACAAAGATGTACTGTTCTGTCATACTGCAGGGTGTCCCAAAAGTCTCCAAACACTTTTTAGCACAACTGCCATTTCTTTGTAAACACACATGGAGTCATCTCTCCCAACTTCGGCTCCCAGTTTGGCAACAGTGTCGTGTGAGATTTTTGTTTAACCTTGTGACAGCTTCCCTCATGACAGCCATGAGAATGATTTCAGTATGTTCTTCTTTAGTCAAAGGGGCAATCTTAAAGGCTATCTTTAACATACTAATTATATATTAATATTATATTTAATATTCTAATTATTCTTCTTAACCACTGAGAGAATGGAACTCAAAGTGTGAAAATGAAACTCAAGAATAAACGCAACTAAAAGCAATAAGATGCATTAAAAAAATCTTTGTTCGTTGTCATTGGTGTCTTAGTGACTGGCAGCCAATTTACTACAACTGAGACCAAGTTCTGACAGTGTGAGTAATGTTTTATTAAAATCTCAAAGTGTGAGTGCTGCTATGATCCCTGTCTAAAATCCACCCACAGGAGGATGGCAAACTCACGGAACAGCTACAAATATGGTAATGGTGATGGTGAAACATGAATGAAATGGACAGAAAAAGAAATATCCTCATTACCTCAAGTTCACGTTGAAAAAAAAAAAGAGTTTTCTGCAAGAGCTAATTTTCGGATCACACTGATTGATGACGTAAGCAGAATGTAGTAATATTCTTTCATCACAGGTCTATCATTAGATTTTCATCACATAATCTGACATTGAGAACCCACATTATTGCACAGTCTCTTCTAGAATCGGGCTGAGAATTTACTGGGATCTTGTATAGTGTGACTAGTTTTAATACTAAAATGGCATAGCCTAAAGCCCACTTTACTCAAACACACATGCAGCATACCTGGTGTAAATTTTATATAAATCTTTTCTCAGAGGTTTTCACTCCTTGTTGTTGGACTAGAAACATTCTGAGCCTTGTGGTGTGGTGTTCTGATTAGCTTGTGTTCTACTGGTGGTGAGACTCAGATAGCAAATACTGATCTCGATGAGTTGCTTTCTCAACAGTCTAGGTGTCAAGGTATACTATTCTTCTCCTTTTCCCTCCATCCTGCCATATCTTCTTTTTCAATACGTTCATTCCAATACTTCCCTTCATGACTCCCTGCATCTTTTCTCCTTTGGCTTTTTTACTCACCGTATTTGTCGTCAGTCTGCTCCTGTGTTTAATCTCTCCTTCTTCTGTACTCAGAAATAAACAGCTACATAACAGCCATATATTAGCTGATGGTGATTGCTGGATGTGGATGTGATGACGCATCGTTTACGTCAGTGTGCTTCAGTTCACTCTTACCTGCTTCTCTCCAAACAGCAATGTTATGGTATTATTCTCATGTTATCAAGGTTCTGATTTTGTCTATTTTAACTACTGGACACCCACTGACAATAGTAGTTGTTATGCAACACAGGTATATGTTTGTGTAGCATCTAAATAATCATACAGATGAGGCCAAAAGTTTACATACAACTAGGCTAATGATATATTTAAACTCAGTCAAACTCCACACATTTCTTTTGGCAAGTCAGTTAGGGCATCTACTTTCTTTTACTGTTCTGCAACTCTGAAATACTCAAACCAGCCAGTCTGACACCAACAAACACGCCACGGTCAAAGTCACTGAGATCACATTCTTACCCATTCCATTGTTTGATGAGAACATTAACTGAAACCTCTTGACCTGTACCTGCATGTCTACACTGCACTGCTGACATTCATACACAGAGTTCGTGTTCCACTTCATGTTTCAGGTGATTTACAAAAGATCATATAAATGATTCCTGGAAAAGTAAAACTGAAACTGAAAGTAGCCACATGCACCAGTGGGATATGTCGAAAACTGTTTAAACACAAAATCAACACAAAATAAAAGAAGGTGCTTAAATGCCATTGGTATCAGAGTTTTGAGCATGCAGCGAAAGTATATAATATAAATTTTGCCAAGTCAATATTTTAAGACAATTTACTAAGGCATAATTTGAATAAGCTTTCTCTTTATTAAAACCACAGCTGTTGAATTCTGGATTTTCGATAGGTTGGATGGTGTTGATTAAGTTCTTATAACATCATTAATTTCACAGGTTTATATTAATGTGCTAGTTCTAATATGTTATAGTTTCTAGAGTAACATAGTTACTATTTTAACAGGGACATAGTATAGTAGCATTTATGGAAGGAGCCTCCAGTGTCAGTGCTTTGTAAGAAGTGAAGCTGTAATTTCAAGTTTTTCCCCACAACAAAGCCTTTGGGTGTTTTTTATGTGTAATGTGCAATCCGAGGACACAGATCTGGGGCCACAAAATCATTCACACAGATATATAAAATCTATCCACTGGAAATCTGGGAGCAACTGATGAGTTACATAATTAATCTTATTGTTATTATCAGATAAAACAGCCCTAAATTGCTTCAATTCATATTCATCTCCAGAGTTTTACTGCCTCGCTGAATATGACGTCGAAATGTCAAAACTTCACGAATTTACTACAGTGAAAGCCATCTGTAACCATGGTAACACATCTTAACCTTGTGACATGTGACCCCCCATCTGCATTTATCCACTCATCTCTTTGTCTCTGTCTCTCGCCATCAGCTTTCTCAGAAGTGGATTTGCATGTAATTGGCTGTAATCCTGTCTGTGACAGGTGTAATTGACTGTTTTGAACAGTGCTTTGAGGGGGAGGATACGTACGTGTGTGTGTGTGTGTGTGTGCGTGTGTGCCAGAGTAAGTGCTGTAATGTGCTTTATACCTGATAGGAAAGGAAAATACATACAGTTAGGGAGAGACCAATTCCTGATATTTTTTGTCAATTTTTAAAAATCTAAAACTAGTTTATTTTTTAAACTATATAAAACAAAAGATGGTTAGACTGAAATACTAGTATATAGACAGATACAATATATGGATAATTAGATAGTTGACTAGACAGATACACTTGGTAGTTAAACAGTTGGATATTCAATTAAATTTTTTCAATTCAATTTTATTTGTATAGTGCTTTTAACAATGGACATTGTCTCAAAGCAGCTTACAGAACATAAAAAACAATATGTAAGGAATAAAACACTCGGGGTGTGCTGTTATAGGAAAAAAAGCAGTGATGGGGGTGTGATGTGACCTAACATGAAGCGGAGTTATGGGTACCTCACCGAATGTGGGTATTTTCCTATAAAAGAATGTCCTAGTATGTCCCAAAGTGTTTTAATCCTATTAAAACACTGCAATTTGCCAACATTTAAATAAAAAAAAATATATTTACTAAAGAACAGCAAGTTGTACTTTTTGCCATTTGCAGTTACATTTGCTGCTGTGGAACCTCTGTGAAACATGTTAGTTCCTGTTATCACCTACATTATAGCAGCTATAATCTCGACAGTGTCTCTTTTTTTTTCTCTATTTAAGTTAATAAAACAAAATAGACACAGCTTATGTTACTGAGAAATCACAAAGCGCCTGTGTCCTGAAGATGTGAAAAAAACTTAAAGTTACAGCTTTACCTCTGACTGTTCAAAGCACTGACAATGGAGACTCCTTCCATAAATGCTAAATTTACACAACAATTATACATTTATAATCCATTTATATGGAGCATCCCTGTGAATGAGCTGTTACTATAGAAACAATAACGTATCAGATTTACAGGTAGCTAAGGACAGGTGGTGCCAGACTGAAACTCAAGGCTGGTGGGCAGTAACTGTTATAACAGTAACATATCTCTCAAGCTGGAAGCCTCAACTTGGAGGCACAAAAACATTGCTTACTGGCGGAATAGTGGGGGTTAAGTGACCTTCATCCTACTTGTTTGTGTTTATGTAATATTACCCAAGGCCTTACTGTATATAACACTAGTGGTGAAAGCAGACAGCATGAAGACCTAACTGGAAACGTGGCTAAAAAAAAGTAAGTAATCAGAGATTGTGTTTTTCTGTGTTTATGCCAACAGAATGCATCTGTTAGAGGCCTTCATTCAACAACAGCAGGTCACGCAAGAGCTGACATCCTGTCTTAAAACACACATGGAGGACAACCTAAAACACTGTGCAGGAGAAAGTGCAAGAACTATGGTGGCCAAAGCATGCATGTTACCAGTATAACAGTAGGTAACACCTACTTGGACCCAAGCCATTTGGCTCAGAGGGTGGCTATGGAACTTTCTTACTCCAGCAGAACACCAACAACTAAGATGAACACCTGTTCTGTCATCAGGTGTTGATAGAAGGTAGATATTTACACTTACTCATGCAAGCATCAGCCAAGGGATCAGGTGTTACTGTGTGCCCTTCCTCCTACTTTGTTAAGTGGGTATCCTAAAAGAATGTTGACCAACCAGGGAGCCCACTTTGTATGCAAGCTGTAAATGTCTAAAACTCCCAGACAGTAAGGCTGGTTGGACACTGTAGCCATACTCTTAAAACATAGGTGCCATGGATACTCGAGACATTGACTGTGACAGATGTTCCCCAGCCCTGGTGTTTCTCTCCATTCAACTTATTTGGCCACAGGCCTTGTGGATGGCTGGATGTATCCAAAGAAGCCTGGTAGCAGCTGTCCTCCTACTACCTCCTACTACTAAAGTAAGTACAGAGAATGCAATAGCACATGGACCCATATTGCAGGAACTTCTCCAAGGTACAGCATGAGACCACCTGAAGGAGATCCACTTAAAGGACAGGATGCTGGTCCTCACGTCATCATCTGCTAAATGCTGGGCCCTTACACAGTTGGGAAGCTAGTAGACCCAATTAACTGCAAAGTAATTCAACCCTTAGGTTCTGTGATGACCGCCACAGGCTGATCTCAGAGTTTCATACACCGAGCTCAACCCTGAATTTTACCAAAAGCTTTTGGCAGGCACCCATGGCAAAAAAAAGTGCTTTCCAAGACAGCTGTCAGCATACCGAGCAGGCTAAGGTAGAAGAGGATCTGGCCTTTAAAGGATATACACAGCCCCAGCAACCTTTCAGTGATAGTCTACTCAGGGAACTGGGTGGAGCACCTTGTGCACCTACAGAAGGAACTAATGGAATTTTTCAAGGCAGGGCTCAACCAATGCACAGGTCCCAGAGTTAAAGAATCGCTGCAGTCTTCTAAGGCCTCAAGAGAAATATGCTGGAGACCACGAAGAGATTTCCCAAGCCCACCAACAAATCAGAATAAGATAGCAAAATAAGTGCTGCCAGAAAAGATCATGTGTGGCCCTGAAGGAGCTTGACCCACTCCTCATAAACCCACACTTGCAACAGCCATCAAATCTCCAAAAAGATTAATCAGAGACAGGGCAGGAAGTAGTCCTTCCCCAACAGGTGGTGGTGTAGAGCATCACATTACTCTCACCCATAGAGAAACATTGTTTGGGCAGTGGAGTGTGAGAAACTTGCTTTACCATGGGCAGAAGTAGACCTGAGATACCCATCATGTGCTCTTCATGCTCATCAGAGACTCTGCTCCATTTCAACATAAGGCAGAAGCAAAAGAAAAAATACTCTGACTTACCAGTTGGTTCCTTGCCCTTCTTGACCTTCGAAACAGATGCCATTTCTCTTTTATATCTGTATACCTTGGGGAAAACTGTGCCCTGGCACCCCAGAACTGTGATGCTGGGTCTTTCTCAGTGGTACCATCAACCTAGAGCACTGGTTCAGCACCATGGCCAGTGACTCAGTCAGCACATAGCACAGAACTACGGCCACAAAAATTTTGCTTCACTCATTCATGGTGGAAGGGCAATAATTCCAACAAGGCTCGCTTGACAGGAATTGTTAAAGAAGAGGTATAGAAACACTGCTTACTGCATCACAGTAGCTAGATAGTTGATAGATATATGGGTGGTAGATGGTTGGAATGACGATTGTATGGCTAGCTAAACAGTTGATTGGACAGAACAATAATAAAATGATGGATAGACAGTTGGAAAGAATGTTGTGTAGTTGAATAAAAAGTTGAATAGAGAGGCAGCTTGATGGTTCAGTACAAAGGCAGATGGTTTAGATCATGGGTGACCAAAGTCCAGCCCCAGGGCAAATGTGGCCTGGGGACAGATGTTAATTGGCCTGCGTCTTCTCTCTTTGAATGTGTTATAGGTGGCCAAAATCCACCTATAACGTTAATAACATTATAATATTGTAAGTGGAAAACCTTTTGTGAATTCTTGAAAGACTCCTTAACTAAAGTAGATGTTCAAACAAGTATTAAAAAATTGAATTAATTTATCACTGTTAGTTTGTCCAATTACTTTTGGTCCCTTAAATATGGGGACCACATATACAAAGTGCTGTAATTCCTACACTGCTCACACAATTTGAGTGTAAATACTCTTAAATTAAAGCTGAAAGTATTTTGCATAATTTATAAATAATATTTGATGACCGGTCCAATGTGGTCTAATCTGGTCCTCTTTGAAAAATGTTTGGATACCCCTGCTTTAGGTAGACAATTGAACAGTAAAATATTATTATAGTTAGCTAGATAGATACAGATACATATCAGATAGATACAGTATTTTGGTAGTGTTAAATAGAGTAATAAGACAGGTAAACAGATGTGATGTTTCCAGTCTTGATGCTCCATAAATGCCATTTTACTGCAGATAAAGTTTTAAATGGTTCAAGAGACATCTGTGTGTATACAATTAAGAGGCTAAATGTGTGTGTATTTTCCACAAAAGTGTAGAGTGTGAGCTCACCTTGCCAGTGGTCACTTCCTCTCCTCTAAAATTGGACATCGAATTAGGCTGCATGCGTGTGTGTGTAAAAGGGCAAGAGAACCAAACGAGGGCTAATTGTTGAGGGAGGAAGGAAGAGAGGGATGAAGGGATAATGAGCTTTGGGACAGAGCTTGGCAGATATTGTGCTCAGTTGTGTCATTCCCTACAGAGCTGAGACACTTTAACACATGTTTGGAAGTGGACCAAGAATAATCAGTATTAAAATAAAATATTTAATATTAAGTGTACATAATATGTACACTTGTACAGCTTTTTTAACCCAAATCTATCTATCTGTCTATCTATCTGATTAAAACCGGATAATCATAAGATTGTGAATCTTCATCTTGGTAAATAAAAGCAAAGACGTGTGTGGTTCTAGGACAATAATCAAGGACAGGGTTGTGTGGTGTGGCCGAGTGTTATCTCGACATAGTTCTATAACAAAACATATAGCAGCACGTCCCCAAGGTACACAATTTTTAATTAATTAAAGAATGACAAGTGTCATAAGACACAAAAGAATGTCATACTTTTTATCCATTTTTAGTTACATTTAACGTTGTGCAGCATCCGCAAAACGGGTTACCTCCTGTTATCACTTACATTATGGCAGATGTAAACAACTGTTCTCTCATCAGCCTCTCTTTTTTTTCTCTCTTGATATCAATAAGACAAAAAAAAACAAAGCCTGTCATGTTCCCATGACACTGGAGACTCCTTCCATAAATGTTTAATCAATATCTCCTTATAGAAAACTTCATATCAATGATGTATGTTTTTCTTTGTTAAAGGTGCATTAGTCTTCCCCCCTTCCAGATTAGGTCTCTAAAGGGTAAATGGGTTCGACATGTGAATGATTCCCGCTAATGTTCACGAAGCTCTACCTCTACTCTAAAGATCTACCTTGCCTATAAAGTATAGTGTCTATAAAAGGAGGAGGTGCACAAACAAGCACTCTGGACCAGAAGTCTGTTTTCCAAACAGGTTTCCTCAGCGACTTCATTAACATTTGCTAAGGCCACGGCTTAACCAATTGTTGTTTATCATGTTCTACATATCTTCCAGGTTATCGACTACTCTTTAAATAACTTGTGATGCTTTTATTATTATCTTTAGATTATGTTCACCCTCTGCTTCGCAAGCTGAGCTGTTTTAAGTGAAATTATGAAGACACAAGTATATAAAGATTTGGAAGCATATTTGGTGAAAATATTTTAGAGTTGGATAGACTTGCATTACAATAAACATGTCTTGGCTGACTATGGACATTACATACGTTTTAATAAGCTAAGAAATTATACAATTTCCTCATAAAATTCAATTCATCTAATTCAGTCAGTTGGAATGATGTCCTCTTTCCTCATGTTACATTTATATATTATTATTATTAATATATTATTATTAATATTATTATTATTATTATTGATATCATGATTAATTAGTAATGAGGTAGTCAGAAGAGGTTATATTTACAATAATAGCAAGCCCCTGTTTCTGTTCATAGGAAAATTATTAAAAAATAATTCTGTCTGCTTTATAGCAGTTAGCATGTTGCTAGTCCATATAAGGAAAAATTCAACGATATAATTTTGTTTTGTAAAATAATAATAATAATAATAATAATAATAATAATAATAATAATCTCAAAAGGCAGACATTTTCACACTCTAAAACTATAATTAAACTTTCACTTTAAATAATTAAAACCGTTTTCATTTGAGGAAAATAAATTTACATATTCAATATTTAGCCAAATCAACTTCTTAAGGACAGCGGCTCAGTCCAAAATGGATCCCTACTGGATACAAAGCGCACTACGTAGGCGGCAGAACCCCGCTGCTTAACTGAACGAAGCGCGCGAGTGTAGGGAGCGCGAACAGTTTTATATTCAGCTCTCAGTTTTAGTCAGAAATTCAAATCCAAAAGCGTCCGTTACAAATCTCATCTCTGACTGACGGTTACAAGTGTGAAATTAGTTCTCTTACCGGTTTGGCTCGAGCAGTCCGTCTTCTCTTCCTGACAGGACATTTAGAGTATTTAATCGCACACCATTTAGTCAAAACCGTGTGTGTGTGTGTGTGTGTGTGTGTGTGTGTGTGTCGCCGTTAGCGAAAAGTCTGCCCTGTCCCAGCCGGTGATCCTGTGGAAAATGATCTCGCGCGCTATGTGGGATTCCCGCCTGCAGCGAGGGCTCACGGTCACGTGACCGACGTTTAGCATCTCCAAGGCTGCTGATGGGATCGATGATGTGAGGAAGAACCTGTTATCCGACATTTTCCTGCCATGATTATTCTGTTATTCCTGAAGTTACAAACGCAGCTTGTCATGGTACAAACCGCAAACCTCGCTGTCCTGAAGAAAAAATGCACTCAGTGAACCCCCCATCACTGCCTATAATCAACTCAGTGATCAATAATGTAGCCATTTATAAGCTAGCAAGCTGGCTAGCGTACGCTAAGTTCACTAGCACCAACAACTCAGTGTGGCTAGAACAACATACACTATATTACCAAAAGTATTCGGTCACCCATCCAAATGATCACAATCAGGTGTCCTAATCACTTGGCCTGGCCACAGGTGTATAAAATCAAGCACTTAGGCATGCAGACTGTTTTTACAA
>JAKKZN010000012.1:965523-979775 GCA_033441825.1 Pangasius elongatus
TATATATATATATATATATATATATATACATACATACATACATACATACATACATACACACACACATATATATATATATATATATATATAAACAGCTCTGACCCGTCGAGTCCTGGACTCCACAAGACCTCTGAAGGTGTGTGTGGTTTCTGGCACCAAGATATTAGCAGCAGATCGTTTAAGTCCTGTAAGTTGTGATGTGGAGCCTCCATGGATTGGTCTTGTTTTTCCAGCACGTCCCAAAGCTGCTTGATCAGATTGATTTCTGGGGAATTTGGAGGCCAAATCAACACCCTGAGCTCTTTGTCATGTTCCTCAAACCATTCCTGAACAGTTTCTGCAGTGTGGCAGGGTGCAGTATCCTGTTGAATGAGGCCACTGCCATTAGGGGACACTGTAGCCATGAAGGGGTGTAACTCAGTCTGCAACAATGTTTAGGTAGGAGGTACGTGTCAAAATAGCATCCACATGAATCCCAGGACCCGAGGTTTCCCAGCAGAACATTGCCCAGACCATCACACTGCCTCCGCTGGCTTGCCTTCTTCCCATAGTGCATCCTGGTGCCATCTCTTCCCCAGGTAAGCGACGCACATGCACCCGGCCGTCCATGTGATGTAAAAGAAAATGTGATTTATCAGACCAGGCCACTTTCTTCCATTGCTCCATGGTCCAGTTGTGATACTCACGTGCCCATTGTAGGAGCTTTCATTGGAGGTCAGGGGTCAGCATGGGCGCTCTGACTGTCTGCAGCTACGCAGCTCCATACGCAGCAAGCTGCAATGCACTGTGTGTACTGACTCCTTTCTATCAGAGCAGCATTCACTTTTTCAGCAGTTTGTGTTACAGGAGCTCTTCTGTGGGATCGGACCAGACGGGCCTTCACTCCCTACGCGCATCAGTGAGCCTTGGGAGCTCATGACCCTGTCACTGGTTCACCGGTTGTCCTTCCTTGGACCACTTTTGGTAGGTACTAACCACTGCACACCAGGAACACCCCACAAGACCTGCAGTTTTGGAGATGCTCTGACCCAGTCATCTAGCCTACAGAATTTGGCCGTTGCCAAAGTCACTCAGATCCTCACGCTTGCCCATTTTTCCTGCTTCCATCACATCAACTTCAAGAACTGACTGTTCACTTGCTGCCTGATGAGATGATCAACGTTATTCACTTCACCTGTCAGTGGTTTTAATGTTATGGCTGATTGGTGTATAAAAAAATACTGATTACAGTTTGAATGAAACAAAATATATCAAAAATATTTTAAAACATTTTAAAAATGACTGAAAAAAATATTAAATCTCAAACTCAGTCTTTTAGAGTGATTTTTTTTTTATTCTTCATATTTTTAAAATCTTCATCAGCGTGGAGAACCCGGCTCGGCATTTTTTTTTCATACAAGCAAAACAAAAGGGTGTGATTTTATTTTTATCTTAAGGACATCTGAAGCACTTTTCCAGGCATCTACACCTTCTACACACTCGTACACAAAACTTATTTAAAATAAAGACAATTTTAATTGTTTAAAAAAAAAAGAGAAAAAAAAGAAAAACATTTTAACAGAATGAAATAGGCACGTGCCAGTTATATGTCAGTTATATAATATACCGCAAACATTTATCCATAAGTTTTCATTCACCCTCAAGATGACTCAATGTTCAGCAATATTTTTTTTACTATGCGGTCATTTAAAAAAAACAAAAAAAAAAACAAATAACAGTAAAAAAAGTGAGAACTATCGCAATGTGAAAATTTAGTACAGCATCAAAGAAAAGATCAAACAAAATAAATGAACATGACAGTTCTGAGTCTTTTATTTAAATTCGATTCAACTTTTTTTGTGCAACGAAAATATCAGACATTTTTTATACGATTATGAAAGTACATCATCTTCAACCGTGAAAAGACGCCATGAAAATAGCTTCTATATAAATCTTTTTTTTTTTTTTTTTTTTAAATCTATAGCGATCAAGAAAACTGTGTCGACTCCCTATCAAAATATAGGCTTCTATGTTGTGGTTGATTTTTGTACAGTCCCAAAAAATTCAAAAAAACAGACAGCAGTTAAAGGCAGCAGGACGAAAAAACCCCCAAAATACAAACAAACAAAAACAAAACGGATGTTAACCAGACATTAAAAATTCATACTCGCACTTCCTTCTCAGCCGTCCAGTGCTTCATCAAATAAATAAATAAATAAATCTAAAAAAAAATTTTTCATATATAATCTTCCAGGTCCAGGTTTTTTTTTATTTTTTTTTTTTTATTTCATCACTTGTGCCAGAAATGATTCAGAATAATTACGTGAGAAACACAGAGTAACTAGTCGTCTCGCTAGCTACACCACAACAACAGGCACCAATGCTTTGCTTTGATCATGCTTCTGACGTTTAATAAAGTTTACTTATCAGTTTTAATTTCATGTGTCAGGATTCAATTTCACGAGGTAGCATTCTTAGCTAGCTAGCTAGCTAGGGAACTAGCTAAAACGATCCAATTTCGATGGCATTCGATGACGTGTCCCAAATTGAACATAAAAATGCTAAACATCTCAATAGTGTAGTGCACAATAAGTTTTTTCTGATAGCTAGCAATGCGGCTAGACTCACTCGTCTTCGCACATGACCAATCGTCATCCTTCCTGCACAAAAGGTAAGTTCTCATACGATGAATAACTTTCGCATTTTTAAAGCACTTACAGTTTAAAGACGAGAAAAATGTTCTTTAGAGATAATTAACACAATAAAGAATTGGATGATATTTAAAATATATATATATATATATATAATGTGACAAATAAATGTATGTTAGAAAAATACAAATTCGTTTCATTATCCAAAATTGTCTTCATGTGACGGGAAGCTTTTCTGCTGTGAGCACTAACGAGAAAAATGCTAAAATAAGAACTGACTGTATTTGCAGCTGCAATAACACAGTCAACAATATTTAGTATCTTTAGAAATTTGAATAACACTTATTAGATATCGTATCTAAGGCTGGCCCGAATCATTTGAGTATTCATTCGGAAGATTCGTCTTTAAATTCCAGCTCTTGTATGAGCGCACTACGCAGGCTGGAATAACGGTTTATCAAGTGCACTATAACTTCAAATCACAAGTTATCTGCGATTCAGTTCCAGTGAGATGGTCATGTGACCTAAGTCAATCTTAACAACAAAATATATTGTATAATTTTTTTCCACCGCCAAATCAAACGTGTACAATATTACTGCTTAAAAGATTACACAAGGGTGTCATGTTGGGAGACTGACATACGTACGTAAAGTAATGGTTAATTATGAAACGGAAACATTATGGTTTAGAGAATGGATATTTGAAGCTGGGAAGTTCGGGCCAGCCCTAGACACGGCAATGTGGATTATTGTTTTTAATTATTCTTCATGAGGAAAGTGTTGAGCAGAGCGTCGGCTTCGTTAGCCATGTGCTGAGTGTCACGTTTTCCCCCATCACTCTATCAATCACTGATCTGCATTGATGCACTGGTTACTCGTATGAATCCCAAATCCATAATCAGACTGCAGCTGTGCTGTAACGTCCTATTGCAGCGATGAATTTTAATTCACACCTTTACTACTGCAATTAAACATCACAATTTATGTCCTTACAATTTTTTTTTTTGCTTCATTTATGAATTACTGGTTTCAGTAATTCAGGAGTTTCAGTGGAAGCAAATTACTATTGTAACATTTTTAGGGCCAAGTGGATAACTACAGAGAGTTGAGTGGGTGGGGCTTAGGATTGGCTCCAGAGAGCTGAGTGGGTGGGGCTTAGGATTGGCTCCAGAGATCTGAGTGAGTGGGGTTTAGGATTGGCTCCAGAGAGCTGAGTGGGTGGGGCTTAGGATTGGCTCCAGAGATCTGAGTGAGTGGGGTTTAGGATTGGCTCCAGAGAGCTGAGTGGGTGGGGCTTAGGATTGGCTCCAGAGATCGGAGTGAGTGGGGTTTAGGATTGGCTCCAGAGAGCTGAGTGGGTGGGGCTTAGGATTGGCTCCAGAGATCGGAGTGAGNGGTGGGGCTTAGGATTGGCTCCAGAGAGCTGAGTGGGTGGGGCTTAGGATTGGCTCCAGAGAGCTGAGTGGGTGGGGTTTAGGATTGGCTCCATAGAGTGCAAAAGTCACAAGAAGCACTCACACAGAATTCATGTTACTAATGTACAGATTCACCAGCTCAACTATGAGTTTGATAAAATGACAATTCTGCTGCTGCGTTTACACGTGACAGGAAGTTTACTCCAAATCTACTGCTCATTTGTTCCCGATTGAAAATAACATGCTACAAAAACGTGACAATCAGCACATAGCTAAACATCCTGCTTACAAAAGCTAATTAGCATTGTTTGTATACTGGAAGGGGGAAAAAAAGTTCTCACACCCTAAACTGACTCCAGGAAGTCCGCTGGTCTTTCTACAAGTGAGAAAACGCAGCTAAAATGTTTCTCCTTCTAAAAATAATATCTACAAAAATATTTGGACTCATTCCTCTTAAACCTTTGCAGCCGCTCCAGTGGCTTGTTTGTGCAGTAAAGCCTGAGTGAGAGATTTGTTCTGTAAAGTCTTCAAAACACATTTTATATTTCAACTTTTTCCCCTCTTCATTTTTCATTCTACTCTAAATATAAATCTTTTAAGAAAAGAGAGAATTTCTTTCATCATCTAACTTCCATATTTTACGCTGAATTGTTCAACCAATAGAAGTGCACTAGATAGGGCACGACACTGGATTCTGCACCCTACATACGCCACTGTGTGTGCATTAGGGAACCATTTTGGATTCAGCTCTTCGCACCCTACACAAGTTCACTACATAAGGTATTATAATAATAATAATAATAATTAATAATAATAATAATAATAATAATAATACCGGTTTCTACGCCCTGTGAAGTGCACTACGGAGCCATTAAGACGGAAAATTAATAACAACAACGACTCAAATGCACGTGTTAATGGAATGTTCATGGAATGTCGAGGTGTCAGTAATAAAGTGCTCGAGCTCGGTCTTCTCTCTCATCTGACAGGAACGTGTGGTTTATATAAATACGACAGAAAGTCATGATAACGTGGACAGGAAGTGAAGTTATCTTACAGTGATAACTATTAAAAAAAAAAAGAAAAAAAAAAAAAGAGAGAGAGAACGACGCAGTTTATTGCTGGAACATTTGAGGAATTCTGCTCTCTGTGCTTTCCAGTGAAGCTGTGTGTGTGTGTGTGTGTGTGTGCTCCCTGTAAGAGTCTGCAGCTTAGTTCATTCTGATTGGCCGTCTCTTCTCAATTATGCTCACTGGAGAGAATAAACATTGTGTGTGCGTGTGTGTGTGTGTGTGTGTGTGTGTGTGTGCGCTTGCACTCCCTACATAAGTCCACAGCACGGCTCTTTTGAATTAGCCGGCTCCTCTTCCTCTGGTGCCTTTAGCTTCAGTAGCGGTGGATCTCCGCTCGCAGGTGTGAAGTACACCGGCTGCGCCGCCTGTTCAGCAAGCCCCGCCTCTTCCTGTGTGGGAGGAAGTAGCGGCGGAGCAGGAGCCTGCCGTTTCTGAAGCTTCGCAGCAGCTCTCTGCCGCTTCAGCTCCGCAAGTGTCTGGTGTGATTTCTCCCGCGTCATGCTATCCGTGTCACCGGGGTCAGCGTTCGCCGGTGCTGGAGTCAGCTGGTAGGAGGCGCTGCGCTCCCTGCGCCCGCCGCCACGCTGCTCTCCGGGAACCAAGGACGAAGAAGCCACAAAGGTGCCGCCATTTCCTACGACAGAGTCACGGTCTCCGTTTTCTAATCCTCTGTCGTTCTCCGGATAATGTAAATCCTGGACTCTGCTAGAGGCCGCCGTCTACATCAGGGGAACAGCCAATCGTGTTAGAGTTGATCTTAATTACACGGCCCATCATTGTAGAATTAATCACACCACAAATCATCTTAGACATTAATGTCAGTACATTAATGACAGGGCCAAAAACTTGAGAGATCACCTTAAAGACAGGGCCATTTGCCTGAGAGATAAGATTAATGACACGGCCAATCACTTTACAGATAACATTAATGACATGCCTAATCATCTTAGAGATCACATTAATGACATGGACAATTGCTTTAGAGATGGCACTAAAAATGTGCTGTGACTCCATGTCAAATCAAGCAGCGGGTGCAACTACAGCATCTCAGATTTTGCAGATTTTTTTTTTTTCACCATTTGTTAGTACAAATACAAGAACAAATCTGCCAACTCACCAGCCATTTTAAAATTTGGCCCTGACACACTTAGTGACATGCCACACCCACTTTTTTTAAAAACACGTTTCTCTTGATAACCCACAAAGTATGATTTTAATGAAGACATTTCACTTATCTTCACTTATCATTCATCTTACAAATCAGTGAAAGTTGGGTGTGTGTTATGCCCCATTACAAAGAAGTAGCCAAAAAAAAAAAAAAAAAAAAAAGAAAACACTTCATCTTCAGTGAGTGCCCTTGAACTGAACTACTGCATCATCAGCTATTAGAATAATGAAAATCATGCCAAAAGAGAACCACAATTCCACTGACTGATGATGCAGTAGGGTCTCACCAAGTTCAGTTCAAGTGAACGTACTGAAGATCAGTATCAGGAAGTTGCATCAGAATCTAGATAACACCTTCAATTACAGGAAAAATTAACCACAAAATCAGACTTACAGTAATAATAAGAACTCTAAATTCCTATTAACTGCACTTTGTACATGCCTATGTATAAAAATGATAGATTGTTGATTTCCCCCCCTATTTCCTCATAATGGGGCAAAACTAGGGGTGACACGGTGCATCATGACGCAAAAATGTGACAATGTACATCATGGAAATGTATGATATCAGCATTCTATTGATTATGCGTATATATGCATATATAATGCAATTGCACTGTTTGAACACCAAAGGTTACGATCTGCGCAACCTAAAGTTAAAATATAGAGAGTGCATGCTGGTCACGTGATCATGGTCTTTCGTGCTGAGCCCGCAACCAATAACTCCGGGTCACAACAACAGACACGCATTATAGGTTATATGGTTACAGAACCGTGTTATAATATGTAAAAGGAGCTCTACAGTATCATTCAAACAACACCAGCCCCGCGCCACTACGATCTGTGGTGTCTGCGAAAGAGCCTGGAAGTCAGACAGTTTATCCAACTTTGGAGCTCTAGTTCTGGTTAAAATGAGACCTCATATGCTGCTATAGATCATTATATTTCAATCCATCATTTTCCCCGGGTCAGAGACTTTGACTATTCAATCTAATTTTTGTGTGAATTTATAAATTTATTTATTTATTTATTTATTTGTTTGTAAGATATGGTGAACCTGTAGTACATTTTGCTTACAACCTTTTTTTCAGAGCACTTTTTGATTTATTTATTTTTATACAGACAAAAATGCATGTAGTTTTGCATCGTTTATGATTAAGAAACAAAAAAAAGGAGTCTTTTCAGTCATAATTTTTCTCCATTAAAATATGCCGCAAAATATTCTGTCAATCGAATCGAATTGTGAAGCCAGTATCATGATTTAATTCAAACCGTGACCGAAGTGTATCGTTGCACTTTCAGGCAAAACACACAATTTATCTGTAAGATATTTGTAGCTTGATACATGTGAGGAAAAGTGTTTTTTGTGATGTATCAGTGAAATCATTAAAGATATGCCAATTTTCTACATCGAAAATATATTGATAAATATATGTAAAATATACAGTACAAGTTTCATCTTCATAGCACGTATACTTTGTGAGTTATTAAGGGAAATCAAGGGGGGTGCGGCTCGTCTTGAAGTGTGTCTGGGGCAAATTTTAAAATGACCGCCATTTAATAAGTAAGAGTTGACTCAAAGTTTTTTTTTTTTGCATGTACTAACAAACGGGGATAAAAATCAGCAAAACCTGAGATGAAGAGGTGGAAGAGTTTTGACATGGAATCACCCTGCAGGTGTAGTTTTTTCTTTCGTTTATGTTGTGTGTGAACTCATGCACGTTTTTCAGGACACACAAACGTGTTTTTTTGTATTTGTGTTTTCTCACCATGTGTTTGAGTTCAGCGTCGGTCTGTCTGTCCTCATCCTCGTCCTCCGTCTGTCCGTCCTGTCTCCCTCTGTCCTGCCACACCATGGCCTCCTTATGGTGCTCTCTCCTGTACAAACTACTGCGCTCATTCACACTCGTCCTCCTCACCACCTTACTGCTCACACACACACACACACACACACACACACACACACACACACACACACACACACAGTGTTTCTTGTTCAGTGCAGAATCTTCATGGTGTTCATAATCTAACAAATAATATAACACACACACACACACTGACCCCCGGCTGCTGGCGCTGGATGCTCGTCTCTGCAGTGAGCCTTTGTGTTTGTCCTGGTTCTTCATGATGGCATCATGTTTGTGTTTAAGCTCCAGCAGCTTTGCCCTCACCTCCTCGTCCATACACACATCTACTCACACACACACACACACACAGAGATTCAGTCTAACATTGCATACACATAGTATGTAAGCATGCAGAGTGGAGGTTATCTAATGCAATACTGCGTGTGTGTGTGTGTGTGTCTGTGTGTGTGTAGAGTGTAAATGATTATTTCCTATATGGTGCACTTTGATAGTAAGTTAACCCTAATGCACAGGAACCATATTTTTTTCCCCAAAATGTTCATTAATATAGGAAATATCTTATCTAGTGTACTTAGAAACACTACAGATCCATTTGTGATTTGACACAAAAAATAGTCACTTAATAGGGAACATTCACTCACTTAGTGTATAAAAGTGTCTTACTCACCTAGAGGAGCTTCATCCAGGAGAGACTTGGCGTTTAGATCTGCGCCGTGAGCCACCAAGAGCTCCACCATTTGTAGCTGCATGACGAGAAACACATGCACAGGTCATGGACATCAGGTCATGTGAGGCTGCACAACAGTCATCAACTAAAACACAGAACAATTCTCTGTCCTGAGTGGTCAGGTGGTGTCTATAGCAAAAGCTCTGACAGTAATGAACATTGACATTAAATGTAACTGTGGAGGCGGGGGGCGTGGTTGAGCTATATATATATATATATAGTGTGTGTGCATGACAAAGTTGCATAGCTGAAAAGCGAGTAAAAGGGAAAAGTGTAAGTAAAAATAAAACAAAAAAATGTGTGCTCCAGCCCAGCCTGCTTCCTGTCTCCTCAGTTCCCCGTGTCAGGGAACGTTACACTAGTGCTGAAACCCAAGAGATTGAGGAGGAATGCCAACATGGAATCCTTGCCGCTGGCTGCCATCGACAAATCTCTCACCAGCCTTCACCGAACACAGCAACAATCCCTCTTAGAGCTGTGAAACGAACAGGAACAACAGTTCCAGGTGCTGTTCTAGGTGAAAGTGGAGGCCTGGCAGGCGCTCCAAGAACTGATCCGAGCCGCAGGTACTCCAGCCGCCTCACGCTGCCCTGGCAAAGATGGGTCTGTGGGACAACCCCAAGGTCTTTACTGAAATGTTCAATCAGGCTGCCAGGGCATGGAAATGGCCCAAAGCCCAGTGGGCGGCTCACTTGTTGCCACTGCTCACAGGGGAAGCTCGGCTAACGGCCCAGCAGCTTCTGGCAGTTGGCAGTTGGAGTACCTGGTCCTGAGGCGGGCAATACTGCAGCGGGTCGGCCGGACCCCCGAACACTATCTCCAGCACTTCCGCATGCTGGGATTTGGCAATGTCGCATATGCCCAGAAGTTCATTGACGCCCGCCGGAGGCTGACCAATCAGCAGCTTTGCTTCCACTCTCGCACTTGCTGGAGCCGCACACACATTTGAAACCGAACAGACACTCTTTCTTTAATTTTGCATTCATTTTTTTTCTTACTCTTGCCTGCTTTTCTTTCTTCTACTCTGTCCTCCTTTATTACCTTGTTCAGGAACGTTCATAGTCAGGATTTATAAAATACAAATAAATAAGAGAGGCTGCTGTGAGAAATATGGTTGAAAGTGTAAAAAGGGAAGTGGGGTGGTGTGGGTGATGCAGACGGGCAGAACAAATGGAGATTAAGCAAAACTCATGGATTACACAACTGGTACTGCTAACTGTAATTGGTTTTATGAAAATTTACCAATTTATTATTCTTCAGAATAAACTTTTTCCAGAAAAGGACAAAAAGACATTTACAGTGAAACCATGACACAACATTATTATTTCAGTGTATTCCATGTTATATATAAACTGAGAAGGACACAACAGACTCTTTACCAACATCAATTCAGATGGCATATACATTACATGGGGTTATTACAAACATGTCCTTTATACAGAAGGTAAAATATGGCATAACACTTATTTTGCACTCAGATTTGGATGGGACTAAAGCCCAAGAGACACTCCAGTAATAATTACACTGTGCAACCGCCTCATGTAAAATCCGGTCTGAATAGGACTGGGTTGAATGTTACACCTCCTTCAAGTTGCTGTGGTATAAATCAGACAAACCAGCGTTTCTACCATCATAGAACTGGCAAAACGAAGGACATCAGTAAAGTTTAGTGTTGCATGGTAGCTGCCGCTCAACATGCTGTTTTCAAGAATAGATTAGGCACACTGCCTCCTCTCACCACTATTTTGAACAAGAGACAACAAGGACAAACCTAGAAATTATAGGCGTGTATGGTGGTGGGAATCAACACAAGTTGATGCTTTATGTGTATATCTAAGAATACAGTATATTTGGTCCTCCATTAGGTGCTTGGTGAAGAGGTTATTCTTTGAAGACAGCCAGTGACTCAGCTGTTTGGACAGCCAGGACAGGGCCTTCTTTGTATTTTGTGGGATGGTGCATCAAGTCGAACTGTGCTAGAGCCACGAAGGTATAATGAATGTGATCAAATTGGTGCAAGCAAAATGAGTCCATAGAGCTTTTCTTTATGATTAGGAGTACTTGCCATTTCACATGGCATGTTTCATCATAGACTGGTTCACGGAACTTGACCATAAGTTTAACTGCTTCACTGACTAGCACAGTCCCTGGATTTGCTTTTGCAAAGAGAATTCCGACACTTTGAAGTGAAACCATCTTGTATATTTCATGCGTCCTGTTCTGAATGCCAAAGGTGCAGAACAATGCTAGACAGACGTATGTAATGAAGTGTAACTTAGTGTACATCACTCTAATTTACCTTTAACATAGGATATGTTTACCCAAAGTTTCAGTTCACTTTTGATTTGATCAATCTCAGCATTTTTTGCAATTAAACACAACCTGACTTCTCCATTTAGAGCCATGCATGTGGTTACCAGATAGACATGTGATTAACAATTATGCATACTGACTCATGGGTATTTATCCTGGTACACCCTCTGACAAGGAACAACAACGTCTTGTTGAAAAGCATTACTGAAAAACAGGATGGAGATGAGACAGGTCGTAGTTAAAAATTTCCGTCTGGTTTCATATAACAGGTTTAATTCCTGTGAAGATAATGATGACAAGGATGAGGACAACCTGGCCAATCAGAGCATGAGGAACATCAGCTCAGGTGCAGTACGAACGCAGACAGACACAGGCATGGGGGAACTCTCAACAAGACAAACCCCACAAAACATAGCACAAATTTATTCAGGTCTTTATACAGATTAACATGAACATACTGTAATAAATTATTTTTGCACACATTTTGGAAATGATCTTAAGTTGACAGATGGTTATATACTGGTATATGTTATCCAACAGCACTGCTGAATTCTCAAATCTGACTGGTTAAAAGGTTGAAAAAATGTTGATTCATTTTCTGTAACAGGAGCTGTGACAATAGTGCTGACTGTAACTTAAATCACAGGTTTATATTAATGCACTCGTTTTAATATTGTTTCTGTAGTAACAGCTCATTCACAGAGACTTTTACAGTGGACACGCCACATAATAACATTAACAGTACTACTAATAATAATATGACTTAACTAGCAGATTTTTAAAAAAAAAAAAAAAAAAAAAAGATTTTATTGACTAAAAAATGACTAATGACTGATATTGTGAATTTTTCTGTAAGGAGATTTTTTATTTAACATTTATGGAAGGAGTGCCCAGTGTCAGCACATTTTGACGTCTCACATGACAAGCTGCATTTTTTGTCTTATTAAGTTCAAGAGAGAGAAAGAAAGAGAGGCTGGTGAAGGAATGACTGTTTATAGCTGCATGTACCATTCATTGATTGCTGTTGTACAAGAAAACACCCTGGGACAGGCTGTTATTCTAAAATTATCAACTTCATGGATTATGTATATTTCTATGCTGATGATACACAAATATAACAGTCCGGCCACATGAATAGCTAAATTACTGATTTCACCCTGCAGGCTGACAGTAACAATAAAAGCTCAGGTTTAAGGCCTCATACCACCACAAACAGAGGCAAACACACACAGTGTCACTGCTGTGCAGCGAGTAGCCCTCGACCCAAATAAAATCTGCTCTTGGATGTGCCTCTCTTTCCCTTCCATTAATGGACAGGGGCAAGGGCTGATGCATTGTGTGGAGCAACAAATGGGCTACAGTCAGTAAATGCATACCTATAAAGTGCATCTATACATGAGGTGTACCTGGCCAGTGACTGTAGATGCAAGGTAGGTGACCATAATAAAGTGTCTATGTCTGTGTCTCCTATTCTCATTTAGGACACAACACTTCAGGGAGCAGGTATTACAGACTTTCTGCAGTGTGTTTGACCCTGCTGTGTGTTCTCCTGATTTCTGCTGTCTCAGTGCTGTGGGTCAAGTTCAACAACCTGACTACAAAAAACACTGATTTACAGACTCATTACAGCAATCTCATTCTTGAAAAAGAGCAGCTCCAGACCAGCTATGAAAACCTGACTTTTGAAAGGAACCAACTTCAGACGATGTACAGTAACCTGAACAGAGACAAAGACCAGTTACAGACCAGGTATAACAACCTGACTGTCGAGAGAGACCGGGTACAGACCAGCTACAACAACCTGGCTGTCGAGAGAGACCGGGTACAGACCAGCTACAACAACCTGGCTGTCGAGAGAGACCAGTTACAGACCAGCTACAACAACCTGGCTGTCGAGAGAGACCGGTTACAGACCAGCTACAACAACCTGGCTGTCGAGAGAGACCGGTTACAGACCAGCTACAACAACCTGACTGTTGAGAGAGACCGGGTACAGACAAGCTACAACAACCTGGCGGTCGAGAGAGACCAGTTACAGACCAGCTACAACAACCTGGCTGTCGAGAGAGACCGGGTACAGACCAGCTACAACAACCTGGCGGTCGAGAGAGACCAGTTACAGACCAGCTACAACAACCTGGCTGTCGAGAGAGACCGGGTACAGACCAGCTACAACAACCTGACTATTGAGAGAGACCAGGACCAGGCAAAATGTAAAGAACTGGCTAATGAAATGGAGAAACTGCAGACAAACTACAGCACCATGGCAAACCAGAAAGACCAGCTGCAGAAGGAGAAAGATGAAATTCAGAACAGGTTCGGAGAGATAGGTAAGCAAATATGTTAAAATAGAGGGGAAAAAAGCCTCTCAGTACACCAGTGAAATGGCATTTTTTGTGTGGTGCTGGTACCAGTGCTGCTCAGGGTTTAAAACAATGTGTACCAACTAGTTGTGCGCACTGGGACTGGGATCTTGCAGGACCCAACAAAGACTTTTGGGACGGGGTGATTTTTACGTTCATGTTGGCAGTCAGATATGAAGTTTGTGGTACAAAGAAAGGCTTTTAATAATATGGGAGTAGACCGAGTAGTTGAAAAGTGCTGCAGTAACTATAATCTTCAATACCTGCTTTCACCTGGGTAGGGTCACAGTGGATTAAATGACTAATTTGTTAATATTTCATGAACAAGAACCAACTACACTTGTTAGAAGATATCATGGGCAGGCGAGATTGCAAGCTTGAATCCCTACACAGCCATCCATGTCAGAGCCAACCAAGTCAGGTGCCAGGGGAGCAAAATTGTGTGTCTATGGGAGAAAAGTCATTTTTAAGCTGAGAAAAGAGGGGAAACTCTATCACAGCCATTGCACAAGCATTGGGCATAGCCAGTACAATTTGGAATGTACTGAAAAAGAAAAAAAAAACACTGCTGTTCTAACAACCAGACATGTAACAGGTCGGCCAAGGAAAACAGTAGCAGTTGATGATGATGATGATGATGATGATGCATTTTATTTACTGGCGCCTTTCAAAACACCCAAGGTCACCTCACAAGCA
>JAKKZN010000012.1:995264-997764 GCA_033441825.1 Pangasius elongatus
ATCAAAACCCTTAAATCACAGAGGAAATGTCTTGAAATACGGAAGCAACGTGGAGAAAGTTCCTGACTGTCAAGTCCAACTTCTATTCAAGTTGTTTTTTGGGATTGAATCCGGGGTCAGAGGACATTAAAACCGAACAAAACTGCAAGAAGTCGTGCACGAGAAGGGTGAAAAACCGTGAAGTCCACTACGTAGGGTGCATTATGTCACACTCTATGTAGTGAGCATATTGATTGTTGAACAGAAGACCTCGTGGCTCCGTTATAGTTTTAGGTTTCCTGATTGTGCCGACATTTCAAATCAAAAATATTCTTTAGTTTAGCAGCTTCTTCTTCTTCTTTTTTTTTTTTGCGCCGATTTAGGATGAGGCCTAAATATAAGGATAGTGCAAGTTGTTCAAGTTGAAATGAATGAACGTGAATTCATGCAAAGACAAAAAATAAAAATAAATAAAAATCTTGAGGTACAGAAGATGATCTGAGGGAAGACGGGTGCATTAAAGTGAAGATCTAAGTGAATATCTGATCTCCTCCTACATCTTGTGGTGCTTTTACAGTTTCACTCTACAAGTGTGGAGCGACTATCAAACTGAGGGGAAAAAAAATCCTGCTTTCACGTTTTCACAAAGTCATCGTCTGGCTGCTCTTCCTCATTGGTTTTCTGGATCTGTGCCAAATAAGCGGTGACTGATCTCAACCGAGCGACGTTAACGCCGTGGTTAAGGCCGAGGTCCGCGACATCAGGTACTGTTTTCGGTGCCTTCAAGCCTGATTAAAAAGCCTTAGCAACAAACACTGATGTTCTGCCATTGTTCCCGCATCAGAACTTCTGAATGAAAACTAACTGATTCTCAGAGCAGGTCTCCATTCCTCAGCGCAGAGAGAAGATCGATTCGGAGCGATTCCTCAGGATTTGGATCCATAACTACAGTCCGGGGAGGTTCACTTCAATTCCAGTGAGCGAGCGCAAAAATGAAGCACAGCCATCCTGAGGAGTCCGGTTTTTGGACCTGAGGAGACAAGAGAAAGAGAAGACATACAAACACACACATTAATAAGGAATAAATCACTGACGTAGTGGTGTGATGAAGTGAAGTCACTGTCACCACCCTGAAGCTGATTATTTCTCTCCAACAGCACGTCCCCAAGTGTTTTATTCCTCTTATACCGCAGCAATGTCCTGAACATGTTGGAAAACACACACACACACACACACACACGTATATATGTATACACTCACGCTGTATATCCTAACACATATTGCGCATCGTAGATGAAGTATCGTGATATGATATTTCTTTCATATCGTCCAATCGGCTACTCAACACGGCGAGGAACTATTTATAGCAACACGACGGCACCAGATTCACGCATGATGCATAAATGATGTATGACATTATCGAATCGAATCGAATCTGATGTGTGGCATAGGCCTCGTCTAGTTTACAGTAAACAGCTCCTATTTTCTAGCTCTGCATACATTATTGATAAATGTCAGTGAAGCAGTAAACACACTGGAACGTACGGCAGGAGCACGGATCAAGAAAGAGGAGGGGGGGGAGAGAGAGAGAGACGGAGACGGAGAGGGAAGGAAAAAAAAATGCAACTTTATGTAAATCGTTTCAGACACACACACACACACACACACACACACACACACACACACACACTCCAAAGGTTGCATCATCCTCGCTGAATTATGACGAAGTGGCTTCAAGTCTGTCACTATATATACATATACGTATACACACACACACACACACACACACACACATATACACACATATATATATATATATATATATATATATATATATATATATACATACTGTATATATATATATATTTGAGGAGATTAAGGTAAGATGGTGGACATGCACTAACGAACTTAAAAAGTTAGTTTTTTTTTTAATATGAAATCACATGAAATGCCATGTGGGTGCCAATACTTTTAATCCGAGTGCAGCCTTCGTCGGAGGGTGTTTTTTGATGATGTGCGAGCGAGGGTCACGCAGCGTTTTAGCAGGCGTGTAGGCATGCACTACGCAGGTTGTGCGCAATAACACTAAATAATTTGATGACGTTTCCACGTAAATCTGTCAAGAAAAAAAAAAAGAAAGAAAAAAAAAAAGCCGTCATTAGACTACTGAAGATCACGGAGATTTACTGCCCGAGGGTGGAAAAATATATAATATATATATATATATATATAATATCAGGACAAATTGGTCCATGCTGTTTTGACCAATCGACAGGCTACACTGATTCTAGCTCCGCCCACGGGAAATGAACGTGTGAGACCTGAAAACCCAGCCCACCTTCACACAGGTGTTTAGCGACTGTCTCACTAACGATACTGAATATCACGATGTGTCACAAAACCAGTGACCACAACACACCTGAGGAGTGTACACGCACGTTTACACGTTTAATAAAAATAAGTAAATGTCATTTATTTGATTTTTTTTTTTTTTTTTTGGAAAATGCCACAAAGCAATTCA
>JAKKZN010000012.1:1002764-1008441 GCA_033441825.1 Pangasius elongatus
TCCATCAGCACCTCTATAGTACCATACTGTCCCCCAGATAGCAAGGAAGGCATCCATGGTGGCAATCTCTCTAATCAAACCTTCTTCCAGGCAGAGCCCTTTCATGAGAAGCTGTTGCAGCTACAGTTAGTGATGCTAGCATCCATGGCAGGAGCCAGTACTGCACAAAGAACCTGCTCAAATGGTTTGAATGGCGAGCACGATAATGTCTAGCCCACTAAAGGATGACAGGGTTGGTAGTGTGAGACTGTGGACTGAAAAAAGGGAAGTGACAGCTGTATATCAACAGTATTTATATCGAATACTACATCTTGTGGTCACTGTGTGACTTCGTCGAAGGTCTCGTCATGCGTCATGTTTAGCCCCTTTTACTACTGTGCATTCAGAGAGATATTTTGTCCACCATGTTCTGCAAAGTTACTTAAAAGGAACAACTAGTGTGTGTGTCCAAAAAAAAAAGTCAGTAAAGAAGCTGAGCCTATGGTTCATTATCACGTATCAGAATTACATCCAGCCCTGGGCTACTCCTCGCGGTGTTAGCATTCTTCTCCTATCGCTAACATTCCAGTGTGTTTTCTTCTCTTTTCCTCCCCGGAATCATATCTCTTTCCTCCTCTTTCTTTCTGCTGCTGCCTTCAGTCACATTCGCTAACGCAGCCGTTAGACTGCAATGGGCTCAGTCCCAAATTCACATCATGTCTATTTATTGTTCTTGGTAAATTCATTTCCTGCCCTAAACCTTAGAGTTCATACAGTGCTTGAAGTAGTGATGGTAAGTTCGAAGTGAACAACCTTTTATTATTGCTAGCACTTCAAATGATGCGTCAGTGTCATTTGGGTAAAAGCATGCATAATGAGGTGACCTAGATAGGCTGCCTTTCTGGGTCACATCCAACTTTGGAAGCAGTGAGTAAAAATACAGTTTAGCGCGAATCTTTTTGCGTCTTCCATTAACCGTATCGTGATATCACTCGCGCGATCAGCTCGCACCAAAGTCATAGATCAAATAACGCCACACTCATTTTACGCTCCATAAACCAATACATCTTGTCAGGTTGACGACAACCACATTCAAGGGTGCAGTGAGAGATTTTGTTGGAAGTTAGCTTAGGTTTAAATTTTTTAACAAATTCAAAACTGGAGTGAAAAAAAATATATAGCATACTTTTTAACACCTTATGTTTTTATTTAGACTTTCCAAGTACTTACAAATCTCGAAGGTCCTTCTCTCGTCCAGCCAATGACTGCACGCTATACATCAGTCAAAATGGGGTTAGTTTACCGTCCAAGCATTTCAGTTTAGCGTCCAATCAAGTTTATCAATGTTTAAAAAAAATAAAAAATAAAAAATCACTAATCATGTCATCTAATTTGAAAAAGCATGCTGAGGTAAGCTTCACTAATTTGCTAACATTAACCAGATATATTTAGCTTAAGTTAGCTAGTTTTCTTTGCTAATTCCAAGTTAGACTAGCATCAAATCCAGGAGCTAATATAAATATAAAAAAGTCAGAGTCTGGCTAATGGTAAATATTCTTTATTTACATGTTATTTTTAATATGTTATTATTGATGTTTTCAGGCAAAAAGATGTAGTTGTTTATAGCAGTTTTAGACTTTTCAAATGAAAACATGACTAACTTAATTTCAGAAGCTAAAAACATTTACCTTGTAATACTATTGATCTCTAGCGGAAGTTCTTAGCACTGCCCACAAACCACATGCTAGGCGAGTTCTGATTACCTTGAATCGTCGGGTGGATGCAGGCGCTCCACAGCAGATATAACGTGAAGAGAAACTTCAGCAGGTTTTGCTGTCCTGACTGAAGACCCCGACTGCACCTTTAATGAGGCAGGTGTACGGCAGGAGAGACTGAGCGCTGCTTTACTGAGTACAGGAAGCCTAAAGGCCACGGATAAGCCCACACAGATAATCTCGGTCATATGCAGACAAGAGTTCAGTTCAGTGCAGAGACAGACAGAGAGAGAGAGCGAGAGAGAGAGAGAGAGAGAGAGAGAGAGAGAGAGAGAGGATGTGGAAACAGGAAAAAAAAATGCTTACTGCCTGAGCTCTGAGTCTCATGAAGGTGCAAGCTGATAATCAGTCACTCAATACATCACGACACTCAACATACACAATAAATAATACTGCGATATAAAACTACTTCCAATTTTACACTTTTGAGAAACACCAATCAGCCATGAATTGCCAAGCAAGCTCCTGGCACGTTTACATTTTAGCCACAGAACTCCATAAAAGGCAAATCTCCGAAAGAGCCGAAGACGACATCCTAAGCACGGCACGCGCTAAATCTTCCAGTGACGCAGCATATCGTACAAGGGCGCCATTACTTTCTTCCTGACTGAACGGCTGGTCTTGTGTGTGCTCATTTAAAACTTATTAGACTCAACCGTGTATAGAAAGTCAAATAAAGCTAAAAATCACAAACGTAATCATCATAACGATGCGGTGAAACATCGCAGTGTTTTGAGGAGCTGATTATCAGCCACGTCCTTATCAACGTCCACCGACAAACTTCTAGTCACATCTCTTCACCTCTAAGCACCTCTTAATACTTGAACATTTTGTAATGTCAGTGAAATAAGTGTGTAACGCAAGTGACTAAAAACACAAAGGAAGTGAAGCAGCCTGGTTTTCACACGCAGAAGTGGTGCACACGCGAGCGGCGTTGTTCACACGCTCGCTCTGAATCGTATGCACATCTGGAGGAATAAAAAAGCCACGTTCACTAGACGGCAGGTCAGAGCCAAAACACCCCTGTAAATGCAGCGATTAAAAGAGTCTGCCGTCGTTGTGATTGTTGTCATGATCTGTGTCTCAAAACGAAAAACTCCGGCCTTGCAATCAGAAATATTTACTGATTTTGAAAATCCAGAAGGCGGGTATGCACAACAGAGCTTTCTAACCAAACACTAAGCATAAAAGGAAAAGCGGTTAGTGTTAGTGCTCGGTAAACGGATGCAAGCTGAATTCCTACACAAGTGCGATGTGTCAAGATGGAGGGGAAAAAAGACAAAAATTACACAGGCATTATTAATTTAAATGTGGCTTGTTTGAATGTGACGTTTCTAAATAATAAAACACAATCAATCTTCGATATTTCTAGTGTTAATCAGGAAAATAAATGAATAAGTGAAATATGAAAAGTGGAGATTGCGAGTTTCTCTCGCGACCCCATTTTATAAATCAAGCGGCCCCTAAAGCGCCGTAACAAAACACTGCACTGCCCACCTGCATGTTTACTGCTCATCAGCACATTATAGTGTATACATTATATATATACATATATATGTTTACATTATTATAGAGAAATATCAGTTTGCACCGTATTCCACACTAGAACTGTGTGCTGGTCGGCGCTGCGCTGTGTGTTACTGTGACTACTGTCCTGTTTTAGTGGTTGTTGTCCTGTTTCACTAGTTATTGCACTGTTTTCGGTTGTTATTGCACTGTTTTTGGTGGTTATTGTCCTGTTTTCGGTAGTTTTGTGCTGTTTTCAGTTGTTGTTGCACTGTTTTTTGGTGGTTATTGTCCTGTTTTTGGTGGTTATTGTCCTGTTTTCGGTTGTTATTGCACTGTTTTCGATTGTTATTGTCCTGTTTTTCGGTAGTTATTGTCTTGTTTTCGGTTGTTATTGCACTGTTTTCGGTTGTTAGTGTCCTGCTTTCAGTTGTTATTGCACTGTTTTCGGTTGTTATTGCACTGTTTTCGGGAGTTATTGCACTGTTTTCGGTTGTTATTGCACTGTTTTCGGTTGTCATTGTCCTGTTTCTGTGGTTTTTGTCCTGTTTTCAGTAGTTATTGCACTGTTTTCGGGAGTTAAGTGTCCTGTCTTGTGCTGTTTGCACGTGCACTGTACGTAGTAATCATCTCATGTAGCTTTATGTTGTTTTATGTGGCGCCAGGATCGTGGAGGAACGCTGTTTTGTCTCACTGTGTAGCAGCCATATATGGACGAAATGACAATAAAACCACGTGACCTTGAGTGATTTTAGACATCGCAATAATGCAAATACACACCGTTCCACAGCTTTAGTGACGTATGTGCGCGTGTGTGTGAGATATCGTTTGGTCCAGTACGATTCCTCCCCATGATAAGAATCTGTAAATCCCACAATATCGATGATATCGTCGATGACGTGTTTACGCGCCGCAGCGTGGGCATCTCACACGTAGAACGAGAACAAGCACGAAGTTGTGAAATATCGCGATATAGTTTTAAGTCTGTATCCCCCATCCCTAGTGCAGTGTGTGTGTGTGTGTGTGTGTGTGTGTGTGTGTGTGTGTGTGTGTGTGTGTGTGGTGTTATATTACACCCAGCGTTAATCTGTTCAATCTGAGATAAGGAACTCTCCGGACCAAGTGCACTCACACACCTTCACTTCTGCCCCTCAATAATCATAAACCTATAAAAAACTTACACAAGTTTAAGGTTTTTTAATCGATTTATTGATTGAACAGTTACACTAACACTCCTCTGTTCTCTTTTCACAGATAAAGTCTATTTTAAAGGTTGAATATCATGAAAAAATAAAACATGTCCTGAATTAAATACATCTCTTTTTAAATTCTGTAAATATTTGCATAATTAAGTAACATTTCCAAACCCTGAGGGAGAAAAAAGCCAGAAAATATTCTAAAACTACATGTTTAAGTTCTATAACTCTGTTAAAATTTTCTAAAGTCTATATACGCTAATAAACACTTTAATTAAAAATTCCTCTCAACCCAATTATCGTTATTTGATGTTAGCAGGATGCACCAGGCTATGCTAGCCACTACGCGTTCATTTTCTTTCCCCATCCGCATTCCGACACGCGCGGTCTTCTGTGACGTGATTGGCTAACCGCTAACACTCACACTCATTCCTCCTATCACAGCGCAGAACTCCGAGGACATTGACCAATCCTGGGACGAGGGGGCGGGGCTTGCCGCAATACAGATGGGAAGAGAAAACGAACACAGCCACGACTATCTCTGACAGGATGTTTCATAATGAATGAAAACGCTTATCGTGCATAAGATCATAAACCACATGTCACCTGCGTTTTAAGACGTAAAATCAAGTCAAGTCTAAGAAGGTGGTGAAATTAAAAGTTGTGTTTTGCACGCGTTAGCGATAATAAGTTACGAAGCGAAAGAGAAGCCAGCTAGTTAGCTTAGCGTAGCATAGCGTAACTTGGAAAGGAAACCTGTCGCGGAAACTGAGCGACCAGGTTTTTCCCCCAGACTTCAGAAAATAACTAAAAACATCACCATAAAGTGCATGAAAATACAAAATGCGTTGGTATCAGACCTGTTTCGCTTGAAGGTTGGCTGTAAGGGCCTGGTGAAGTTATATCCGCGTTAATCGACCCGGTTATGTCCCGAGTAGCGGCTCCATGTCCGCAGCTCGGCGGGGTAAAGCTTCTCCATAACAACCGCGCCGCTGTCCCACTTACAGAGCCGCCTCACCGCCTGCATCCGCCAGGGGGCGACATTATTCCCACATCCCACCACCAGGAGGCGCCAAAAACAGCGATTATTTATTTTAGTCATAATCATTTTGTCCACTACATGGAGACACACACACATACGTGTATACAGTCAGGTCCATAAATATTGGGACATCGACACAATTCTAACATTTTTGGCTTTATACACCACCACAATGGATT
>JAKKZN010000012.1:1019389-1021889 GCA_033441825.1 Pangasius elongatus
GCAGAAATTGTTCAGGAATGGTTTGAGGAACATGACAAAGAGTTCAAGGTGTTGACTTGGCCTCCAAATTCCCCAGAACTCAATCTGATTGAGCAAAAGTCTGATCCATGGAGGATCTGCTTCTAACCTTCGAACCAGCAACAGCCCCTAAACCCTATATAGTGCACTCTGTCTAATAGGAAGCTGATGTCTAGTAGTGTATCACTTTAATCTCTGAAAAGGCTGATATGGTTTGGCATCTTTGATCTGTGAGCTGTCTTCCTTCTGCTGTGTCTCACTCAACCTCCTGCTGTGTCTCTCTTTCCTATCTCTGTTTTACACCCCTCCATCCTTTTTCCTCCCGGCCCTGCTCTTCTTTACAGAGATAAACCTCATCTCGACTCGCAGAACATCACCGTAAAAGGGCTGCAACGATGCGATGCGATAATCCGGCATCATGATCTTCACTCTGTCACTGTAGCTGCTGATCTCAAAGCAACATGCTGCTCCTGGAAATCTGAATTATTTCATAATCTTATTAAATATGAATTTCTTTCTAATGTAATGTCATTTATGGCAGTGTAGCATAATGTTAGAATAGCAACAGGATCACTGATTTTACTGATATATCGTCATACTGATATATCGTCCCACCCTGGATTTATCAGCTGGCTCATTGGATGTAAGATAAATGTTAATACATTAATACATTAAATAAATATATAAACAAACAAGTAAATAAAATGGAAAAATACACACCTAAATTATCAAATAAATAATTAAAATAAAAGTAAAAAAAAAGGAACTTCACACTTAAATGATTTAAATTACTGTTTTCTGAAATAAATTTACAAACAAATATTTAAACAATAATTTACAACTGTATTAATTTAATCATGTAAATATGCATGATTTGTGTACACATCTTTTATTTGTTAAATAAATTTATAGATAAACCCAATCTATTCACAAAATAAACAATTTAAAAGTTAATCATTTTTATCATGTAAATATATTGGCATGCCAAAATATTTTTTTTTAAAATAAACCTACAAATAAACTAAATGACAAATACAAAAAGTAATAATTAATTTAAAAATAAACTAATCCCTTTAAACTAAGGTAAATAATTTATACTAAATACATTATTTTAATGATGTCAATAAATTTTTTGAAAGCAGAATTATTAAAAACAATAATAATAATTTTTTTAAAACACTTTACATGAATGAGCATGGATGTTTGTGGTACGATCATCACGATCCACCCGAGCGTGAGGAATTTCTGTACATCAAGCACCACATGTGGTGAAGGTGCCTCAGGATGACTTCAGATCACATCCGAGCAGTTTTTCCCCAAACCGAGTCGCTGAGTCGGATCACAGTGACTCGCTCAGACTCGTAATTTATTCGCATGGCGTTAATCTGTGCTGATGCTGAGCGTCGGCTCGACTCCCTGCTGCTCTTATCACACTCAGGAATCCGTGATGCTTCAGCGCTCTGGCTTTGTTCACGGCCCTGATCACAGACTGACGCAGAAATACCCCTTTAAACACAACGCGCACAGAGACAAGGCTCAAGTCTATCAGAAATATGACAAAAAAAAAAAATTATTTCAATTCTTCAATTCATTAATGTGTGTAGCGGTATAATTTAATATTTTAGATTTTATATATATTGTGTGTTTTATTTTCATTAAAAAAAATCCTATCTTTTTAATTTATTTATTTTTCATTTTTAAGGATTTTGAAAAATTATTTCTACCAATTAAAAACAGATAAAAAAAATCCATTTATTCATTTTTATTTAAAACAGTGATCTCCATTTTAAATGTATTTATTAATTTAAAAATGTGTCATTTACATATTAAAACCACATTATATATATTTATTAGTGTTTAACTTTTTAAGAATAAACTTTTTCATTTAGTTTTTTTTATATTTCTTTTTATTTACATATTCATTTACATTTTTCGAGTTAACTTTAGTCTTAAATTATTGCCTTTTAAACACCATAACGACCACCTTATATTTATTTGTGAGGGTTTCATTTATTAAATATAATTTTTTAAAAGTTTAGTTATTAAAAGCAAAGATGAACACTTTCATTACTATATTAAAAAAAAAAAACAACGAAACGGTGGGGCCCTTCTTCATTTTAATAATGTTTTAAAATGACGGGGTAAGTAACAGAATCATACTGGTTTACACTGGAGTGAACCGTACAGTGGACACAATTTCTTTTTATCCATTTATGGTTACATTTAATCGTTCATTTTAACCTCCATTTTGTCTAGCCGTTACTTACAGTTTTTATTCAAAGTGGGAGGAGTGCAATCTTTTTTTTAATGTAATTACAACATATAAAACTACCAATTAAGCTAGCCAATTTTAAAAATATATACATTTTTTCAGATTTTTAAAGAAAAATCGTTACTAAAAGAGGATTTGCTGTGGTAATGTATGCGGTTCCTAACAGAGTTGATAGAATTCTGCGCATGATGTGTGCAGTTATGTCGTGAA
>JAKKZN010000012.1:1024389-1031917 GCA_033441825.1 Pangasius elongatus
GGTATGTTCTGTCCCACCATGCAGCGTAGGCAGTAAATGAGAGCGGAGAGAGTGATGGCACGAGGAGCGTTACAGTTTCCCCACACCTCCAGACCTGTACCTGAGAAATCAAACACAGCACTGCCCTACACACACACACACACACACACACAAGAAGTGTAGCGCAAGAGACGTCAGTTAATCCAATGCATGAAACAACATTAGTGATTCTATCTATTGTTTACATCGTCTATATTGTGTGTGTGTGTGTGTGTGTATGTGTGTGTGTATGTGTGTGCAGCACCTCCTGTTCATTTATCTGCACTCTAAGTTTAATCGGTGTTCCATCATCCATCTGATCTTCAGCTTCCACGTCTAACGAGCCGCTCTGCTCACGCCGTCGACGCGCAAATTCTCTCAGCATGTCTCTGACAGCCAGTTCTGCATTACTCTACACACACACACACACACAGATTGCAGTGTTAGACCATGACAGAGCTGTGTTTCTTTTTCACTGCTTATACACACACACGCACACAAAAAAAAAACACACAACAAATAAAATACAGTAGCACTCACACACACACAGATTGTAGCGTTAGACCATGACAGTGCTGTATTTCCTTTTTGCTTCTTACACACACACACACACACACACACACACACACACACACACACTGTAGTGTTAGACCATGATGCTGTGTTTCCTTTTTACTGCTTACACACACACACACACACACACACACACACACACACTCACACACCTGAATGTAGCCCATGTATGCCTGCACTACATCCAGTCCGTAGGTGTCGATCAGCTCCCCCACCAGCTGACTCCCTCTCTGATTGGCCGCCACCTGAGCTCTCAGGTCTGACAGGTTGTCATGGAGATTACGTGTCCCAGAGCATCCTGGGTAATGAGCAGGAGCCAGCAGAGCCTCTGTCACCTCTGAAACATGGAGGAATACAAAACTTCTAGAACTTTCTCTTCACAAACCCGCAAAGCGTATAAGAAGCGTAAGTGAAGCGAGAGCGGCGAGACAGGTGGCTAACCCTGCTCTTGGAAGACTCCCTCAGTGACCAGTCTGAAGGAGGTGAAGACCGCGCCCTCCTGCTGGAGACAGGTGGAGTGAGGGGGCATCGAGCCCGGAGTGATGCCCCCGATATCAGCGTGATGCCCCCTGCTGGCCACGAAAAACACCGGGCCGCTCACACCATGACGGAACACCTACACACGGGGAGAGAGAGAGAGAGAGAGAGAGAGAGAGAGAGAGAGAGGAATAAACACACACACACACACACACACACACACACACACACACAATTCTACACTTTCACTGAACATTCTACACAAATCTGTTCGGCTTCTTTTTTAAGAGTCAAGCTACGATTCCGCATTTCATCATCCTGTAATGATTAGCATATTTTTGCATATCAGACTGTGATAGGTTCAAACTGAGCTCACATGTAGCTCCGCCCCCTGGATCATATGGCTTTAATACTGAAGAAAAGAGAAGGTCTCTGTTATAATCCTGTATGATTACAATTCACACTAAGAGGAGTTCATTATTACGCAAGAATAAACACACACACACGCACACACACGCACACACACGCACACACAAATAGTTGTGTGTACCGGTGTGATGACGGTGAGGTCGGGCAGGTGGCTTCCTCCAGCACACGGGTGATTACTCAATATCACATCTCCCTCCTTCAGACTGCTGCCTATCGCCTTCAACTGAGAGAGAGAGAGAGAGAGAGAGAGAGAGAGAGAGAGAGAGAAAGACAGAAACAGAATGACAAATAGAGAAAGAAAGACACAGGAACAGAAAGACAGACAGACAGAAATTCAGTTAGAAAGAAAGACTCAAACAGAGAGACAGACAGAAAAACGGAGAGAGAGAGAGAGAGAAATATAGAGAGTGAGAGAGAGACATAGTGACAAACACACAGAGACAGTAAGACACACGGAGAAAGAGAGAAACAGACAGAAAGACGCACAAAAGGAGAGAGAGAGAGACAGAAACAGAGAGAGAGAGTGAGAGAGAAGGAAAAACAGACCTCAGCTCTTCTCCTGATTCCCATCAACTGTGTGTGTGAGCATGTGTGTGTGTGTGTGTGTGTGTGCGCGTGTGTATACACACCTGGTACTGCACAGTCTCCTGCATGGCTCCCAGGTGAACAGGAATGTGAGGAGCGTTCGACACCAGACCTCCATCAGGTCCAAACACAGCGCAGGAGAAATCCAGCCGCTCCTTAATGTTGGTGGAGATGGAGGTCCTCTGTAACACACGGCCCATCTGCTCTGTGAGTGTGTGTGTGTATATAAAGACAGAGAGACAGAGTATTTACTATAACAGCGCCACTCACAGCGTTTTGTTTCTTACATGATATACTACATTTCTATTTAAAGCGCCTCACCTGCGATGCTCATGAAGCGATGAGAGAAGATGGACAGCTGCACTGCATTCAGTTCCGTCCCCAGCACACACCTGCTGTCTGTTCCCACGGCGATACACACGTCTCCGCTCGGGGTCAGACGGGCCGAACAGCCCGGTTCCACCAGGATGGTGCTGGAAAATGATTGGGCAGTTAATCACTGCTGTAAGAACGCTGCTGAGGTGTTGGCAGTAGACGTGGGAGATGTAAACACACCTGTTCTTGTCGATGATGATCGCTGGTCCGGTGATGCTGTGGTCACATGACAGATCCTCCCACATGAACACGCTCGTGTCCAGATATCGGTCCTCAAAATAACACTTGGTTATCTGGGTGAGTAAAAATAAAACCAGCACAGATAGAATGAAACGCTTGCGTGTTGGTGCTTGGGGTTAATTTTAGCTTTGAAGGTTTGTTTATTTTTTCACCTGTGTCGGTTTTGGTGGGTGACTTCCTGTCTGAGCCGTGGCCGCTGTCCTGATTCCAGATTTTCCTGATCCGCGAACACGGACGTCATCCACCCTTATGGGCCTGTCAGCGATGGTGAAGCCAAACTCCTTCATGTAGCTGTTCATCGAGGGTTAGGAAGAACACGTGAGGTTAGTTAGCTAATGGAGAAGTTAATGTTACGCTTACTAAATAGTGAGCACTGCAGCTGGAGCACTACTAAGGCACTGCTGAGTAAGAAAAAACCTGTGTGTGTGCGTGTGTGAGGATGACGAGAGTCCATGCTATAGGGTGTGTTACCGTGCGGTGAAGGCGGTACGGAAGTCTCCGGAACAGCAGGACTGAGCGTGAGGCGGTGCTTCGCTGGCGCTGATCATGAGAGCGCAGTCTGTTCCCTCGTAACGCATGTGCAGGAACACCTCCATACTGATCTGTGAACTGTCCGACAATTTAACAGCTTAACACTCGGTTTCTGTTTCACCTACACGGGACTGATCCAACCTTTTCCTCAAATAACTTCTATTATTAAACGATTATAAAACTGAGACAAACGATGAAAACTGTTACTACGTCCTCTGTACTGCACACACTGCAGGTCACGAGAGACTAGTACGGGATTTATTTCGGACAGTTTGTTCCAGTTTACAGCAGTTTATTCCTATAATTTTTAAGTTACAAAAACAAATTCTGCACAATTTTTTTTTTCAGTTATGATTTGTTTTTGCCCTCTTTCTGCCACACTCTGATCTCTGACAGCTCAAAAGTGTTGTCTCACTGTTATTAATTGATTTTTCTGTGAACTTTCTGTGTGTGTGTGTGTGTGTGTGTGTGTGTGTGTGTGTGGTACCTGCTGAACCCACGTTTGCGCAGTGTGTCGTGGCAGCGCTGTGAGAGCCGCTGGATCCAGCAGTCGAGCTCCGAGTAAGAGTGTGTGTTATACTGCAGAGAACACGGCTCTTGAACCTCCTCTACAACATCCGCTAGAGCCAAACCATACGCTGATAACACACCGCTGTACCTACAGAGAGAGAGAGAGAGAGAGAGAGAGAGAGAGAGAGAGAGAGCTTTACATTCTGTGTGTGTGTGCGCGTTCTGGTGTAATACAAATGTGGATTATTTCCAAAAGGTGACCCGAGATGTTACTTTTGACACCAACAATCTTATTCCTAAGGTAATAAGGATGTAACCACGTAACTCACTAACAATGAGGTCGTACTTGTGTATGTAGACGGTTTTCATGCCCAGTGTTCGTGCGATGGCACATGCATGTTGCCCGCCTGCTCCTCCAAAACACGCCAACATGTGCTGAGATGTATCATGGCCCTTTGCCTGCGAAGAAAGAATCTTATGTTACACTGACTGCTCTCTCTCTCTCACTGTTAATACCTTTTGATCAACAACCTCAATCAGTCGCAGTCTGAAGATTCTCCACAAGAGGGAGCAGAGAGTAGTAGAACATAATATACAGACATAAATAGAAATACAACGATTGTCCACTAGAGGGAGCTACAAATCTCAATTTTCCAGCTTCCGAATTAAAGATGACAAAATTAGAGAAACAGCTCTAACGTATCTTACCTGTGTCAGTGCTCTGATTGGTCGACACATTGCTTCATTCGCAACTCTGATGAATCCCATAGCGACCTCTTCCACGCTCATTTCTGATTCGTTGCTTTTTGAAACATCACTATTTGTGTGAAACATCACTATTTGTGTGTCTCCATCGCATTGTGATTGGCTGCTCGAGAGGAAGTTGTTGATCTCTTTGGTGAGCTTCTGGAAATGGCTCATGGTTTCATCTATGGAGAGAGGCTCATTCTCTCCAGGACCAAAGATGTGAGGGAAAAAGGAAGGGAGTAGACGGCCAAGCGCCAAATTAGCATCTGTGACTGTGAGTGGACCCCCTGTAGGGCAAAAGAACGTATTACACTCAATTACTGCAGTACAGAGGTAAAGGACTGAACTCAACAACATGGCCTGGAGTGACTGGTTTGGGTCTGCAGGTCTGGTTGAGGGACTGGGGACCTGGTCTTGCTCTTTAAAAAAACTGGCCTTGCTCTTCATTTGAGTTTTAGGAAACTTGTTGTGATTATGGTTTTTGGGTCTTGAGGGTCTGGTCTTTGTTGAACTAGCTTTGTTGTAGATCTTGAGAAACTGGTCTTGGTCTAGCCTTGAGGGGCAAGTCTTGGTCTTGTTTTGAGTCTTGAGGGACTGACCTTCGTCTAGCTTTGGGTCTTGGCTGCTGATCTTGGTCTTTATCTTGGGGAACAGGTTGGGGATCTTGGTCTTGTTTTGGGTCTTGCCCTTTTTTGGTCTTGAGGGACTTGTCCTTGTTTTGGAAATTCGGCAGGGAGTGGTCTTGGTCTTATTTAGGGTCTTTGTGTTGGTCTTTTTTAAGGCCTTGTGTGACTTGTTCTTGTTTTGGGACTTGAGGGAATGGTCTTAGTTTTATTCTGGGTTTTGAGAAACTGGCTTTGGTGTGATTTGAAAAACTGTCCTTGTTTTTGGTCTTGGTCAGAGTTGTGGTCTGGATCTTGGGGGCCTGGTCTTGGTTTTTAGCATCTGTTCTTTCAGGAACAGATCATGATTAAGTCATGATCTGGATCTTGAGCATCTGGTTTATGTCTAAGAGAACACATGTTTTGTTTTGGGTCTGTGTCTTGGGAATTATGTTCTTCAACTGGGTCAGGTTTGGGGATTTCTAGTCTTGGACTGGATCAACTAATTAGTTCAAGAAATTTAGGGTTTTCTGGTAATTGTTTCTGTTTTGTGGAACTCTGGTTTAGGTACTGGTAGGCATTATTCTTCACTTTGGACAACACACTTTGGAGATGTTGGACTAAATTTGTGGGGATGTGGTGTTAGTCTTGATGGTGTGGGTTTGATCTTGGTGATCTATCTAATCTTGGTCTTGAGGATCTCGTCTTACTTTGGGTCTTGGTCAGGGCTTTAGTCTGGGTTTTCCAGAAATCTAGTCTGGACCAAAGCAAATCCCTGTTTCATTTTTTTTTTTCAATATAAGTACATATTACGATAAGCACCAATGGAGCTTCAATTGAAGGACAGTGCTTTCTAAAGTGATCCATCCATATATTAGAGCAAGCTCCAGTCCAAAATAACCTTTTTTATAGAATGAAACAAGTTATATTAATTTCAATCTGGTTCACTGACCTTTTCGATAACAAGCTGGACCAGGATGAGCACCAGCTGACTCAGGACCCACAACGAACATCCCTGACCTATAGAATTGTAAAAGTACACATAAAAGGAAAACTGAGAACATCTAGTAGGGTCCAAAGTCAGTGTACATTCTCACTTGATACCATTTAATTGAAAAGTTTTCAAAAATCTTTTCTTTCTGTAGTTCTTTCTGACTTGCAACTTGTGTTTGTCAGTGTTTTAATGTTTTCCCTTTGTACACTGTTACTCTCAAGCAAGAATTTGTTATTGAAACAGTGTGTGTTCAGGACACAGGATGATCTTTGACCTAGAAAAAAAAATGTTTGACCATGGGTAGTTCTAGTTTTAACACTAATCTGCAAAACATAATGATAACAGAGTGCATGCATTAATGTTTTACATCCTTCTTGCTTTAGGTTTACTGTGTGAACCGTTAGCAATGTTTTACAGAAGGATACACGTACAAACACTGATCCTGGGATGAAAAATGTTGCAGAGAAATTGTAATAAGGTAGAAGAAACTATTAAATTGAAAATTCTGAATAGAAAACTATTATAACCGTTTATCAGAGAAAGATAAACAATTGGTGTGCAGTGGGTGGGAAAGACTATAACAGAAAGTATTAGAGAGAGAGTGTGTATGTGTGTGTGTGAGAAAGTGTGTGTGTTGCCTGAAAAAAAGTCGAGATCCTCCTCCCGCTGCGACGGTGTTGATGTCGAGCTGGGGAGCCTGCAATGTGACTCCGGCTGTTGTAGACTCAAAAACGTGTTCATACTGACCAGCATAGCGACTCACGTCTGTAGAGGTACCTACACACACACACACACAAACACACACACACACAATAACATACAAAACATTCAACTCACCCCACTGTCCATTCTGTTCATTTCCTTCTGTCTCTTTGTCCACATCTCCCACACCCACAGAAAACACAAACACAACTGAAAGAAAAAAAAAACTCGGAACAAACAGCTATATCCTGGAAAACCACCGTCTCTCACAGCTACACTGGGCTTTTACCTGCTCTTAGATACCTCTTACTTAGCTTTAGTTAAAAAGACATCTTAATGGTGTTTAGTCCTTATCGTAGTCCTGAGCTTAAAAATCACTTTCCATTATGTACTTAATTTTCTGGGATTTTTGTAAAGCCAATTTTCCTGAAATTGGGCAAAGAACTCTCTGAAAGTGACCAATACCATATTTTTGTTGGCTACGTCAACATTTAAAATAACTCCAAAGTTACGCTAAAATCTAAACACTTTAAAACCTGGGAAAAGCCATGAATTCTGTCAAGGATTTAGGACAACTGCTTCAAAACTAGAATATCCACTGCAAAAAAAAGTCTGGAAGTCTGGGAGAACTTCCTGAAAAAAAAAAAGTTCAACAGAACTACTTGGGACTTCTTCTTTCGGCTTTTCCCTTCAGGGGTCGCCACAGTGAATCATCGCTCTCCACCTATCCCTATCTTCTGCATCC
>JAKKZN010000012.1:1050979-1061220 GCA_033441825.1 Pangasius elongatus
AACAATGAACCTAAGCACGCAGCCAAGACCGATCTGGGCTTTATGGCTGAGAGGCCAGACGGAAGCTTCTCCTCAGTTCAAGACACATGAAAGCCTGCATGGAATTTGCTCAGACTGTGAGAAATATGATTCTCTGGTCTGATGAAATGAAGCTTGAACTATTTGGCCTCAATTCCAAGCATCATCCCAGGAACCCAGGCAACGCTCATCACCTGCGCAATACCATTCCAGCAGTGAAGCATGGTGGTGGTGGCATCATGTTTTGGGGGTGATTTTCAGCAGCAGGGACTGGGGCACTGGTCAGGGTAGAAGGAAAGCTGGACAACACAAAATACAGAGATATCCTTAATGATAACTTGGACCTCAGACTGGGCCGAAGGTTCACCTTCCAACTGGACAATGACCCTAAGACAACGCAAGAGTGGCTTAGGGACAATGAATGTGAATGTTCTTGAGTGGCCTGGCCAGAGCCCGGACTTGAACCCAATCGAACATCCCTGGAGAGAAAATGGCTGTCCACCGACAGTTCCTGTCCAACCTGGCAGATCTGAAGAGAAGAATGGCAGAAGATATCCAAATCCATGTGTGCAAAACTCGTCGCATCGTACCCAGAAAGATCTGAAACTGTAATCGCTGCCAAAGGTGCTTCAACTAAGTAATGAGTTAGGGATCTGAACACTTATGTCAATTTAATTTTTTTTTTTTTTTAATTTGCAAAAATCTGGTTTTTGCTTTGTCATTATGGGGTATGGAGTGTAGACTGATGTGAAAAAAAAATCTAAAGCATTTTAGCATAAAACTGCAACATAAAATGTTAAAAAAAATAATAAAGGACTCTGAATAATTTCTGAATGCACTGTGTCTGTTTTGCTCAATTCTGTTGGGGTATATTGAATTAACCAGCCCTTAAAGCTAATGCTAATGCTAAACATCTTGGGCCCAATCTAGGTCATCACTTATTGAAAGCTAACAGGAAGTTGTACTGAGAAACACGTTTATCAAATTTTAAAGAACGTCTTCTTGAATTTAAAGATCAGCTGAGAAAAGACAGGTACGATAGCGCTGGAACATAATACAACACTCACAAAAATCAGCAGCGCAGTTCTGGTGTGACTTTTTTGATGGAAACGTAGTTGATCACTGAATAGCTAATATTAGCTAGTTAGCTAAACCGCTTTTTAAATTTTTTTTTTTGGTTTTCGGGAACTGTGAGCGTCAAGTGAAATTAGGAGAAATGGCGCATCAAAAAATCTGGTGTTCTTGTGTTTAAAAAAAATAATAATAGAGAGAGAGCATAGCTCCACCTTCTTGTTAGCTCACAAATGTTCACGAATGTCCTCTGAATTGCTTTTTTCGCATCATTTGCTAGCTCTTTTTTGTCAAAAACAAATTCTTCGGTCTGAGCGCTGATTAACACGTAAGTTAAATCCCACATTTCTAATCGTAGATACCAGAATTATTTAGAAAGCTACTGCTATTCAACATTCATGAAATATCGCACTCATCATGTGATTCAAATTTTGCATCTCATTTGTTACAAGTAGGTGTCGGAAAGTCTATAATTTTTCTGTGTAATCTCCATTTCGTTCAGCGTACGCGTTCCAGCACTTAAGAAGTGTCTGGATTCCTAAAAAAAAAAAAAAACTATTCAATTCAAATTTAAGGTTTTCTTGTAACAGTGGGCCAGATTCAGAGTCTGCGATTTCACACAGGGAAAGTTCCTCGTATTCAGAGTCAGGTTACGCACGTACTTCTGAGCTCCCCAATCACCTGCATGTAGTTCATGCCGAAAAACAAGCACTTGCCTTTAAAGCCCTGAATAAATCAGGGACAGACGAATGCAATAATGACACCCCCGCCGCTGTCAAACATAATATTATGACATAAAGAGATACATAAGAGACACATAAGAGAGAATTAAAAAAAAAAACAAAAAACTAATTATAATATATGAAATTGAAGAAGTATATGAAGAAGTTGAAATAAATCTAATAAAAGTTTATCGCCAATATATCGCTGCATGAATAGAGCTATTTTTTTCATTCCCAGATTAATTGCTAGTTTAATTTCACAAAATGGCTTCCACACTCATTATTCAGCAGCACATAGAATAGCACTTGATCCAGACCATTATTATTATTATTATTTTATTTTTACATCGTGCTCAGACAATTACTTGTGCGCAACAACTTAAAGAAAGTAAACTCTGAATAAGGTCCAAAGGGGCAAAGTCATCTTAATCGTTGTAATAATGTGAAGTAGTCATAATAGTTCGAACGGAAATCGCTACGAATCGCAGTTGTCAACTAAAAAAAAAATTATCCCTATCCCATTTCAAGTTCACTTTGCCTAGAAATATATTTTTAAATGCTTCTTTGTAGCCTAACAGCATAAATCGCAAATTTTGGCTGCATCCAGACTAGCTAAACTAAACTCAGATTAGTTGAGATCGATCCCGCTTAGCTAAAATCGACCCACTAAAAACCTGTCGAGATTATCCGAGCTCGATCCAGGCTAGCTAAAACATTTTCTTACCTACTGGCCCCAGTTGATCTCGAACTCCGGAGTCAAAACGCTAGCGTTAATCCCCACAATACTGGAGCAGTAATTGGCATGATTAGCGTCGGTCTTGCTGTGGGTTGTTTCGCTCTTTCCGTGCCTTAGTTGAGACGTGATGTCCGGCGGATCGAATGCCTTTCAAACCCGAGAAGTGCCCGAAACAGGAAGTGAATGTTAGAGCAGAATGATTCCATAAACCAGCTACTGTGTGTGGTTGTTTTTTTTTTTTTTTTAAACAAAAAAAAAAAAAAAAACACACGCTTTAGATTTGCCAGATATTAGGATGGAGACTTGTCTGAATTCTCACTACCTCTGATCATAAAGGACCTGAACCCGTTTTTCTTGCCTTATGTTTCTTTATATTATTTCTTTATATATATTTTTTTCCCCGAGTGATGCCTTCTTTAGCAGTTTTAACTTTTACCCCAACACCATCCTGATCTTTTTGACCTATGTCATCAGGATCGCTAAGAAATTTCCTTAGTGCCCCAGTGATTTACTTTAACCATTACCTCACGAGTGTGTAATAGACCCGACAACCTGTGTGTGTCTCTGTGTAAATCTTTTATTACTTGTTTAATCTAATTACACCCTTTACTCATTTGTTGCTAATATTTTTGTGTTGTGTCATAAAAAAGCCATAACAAGCTGGAGACTGACCTTCATGCTGAATTTTGTTTATTACAATCATGCCCTTTTGCCTTATTCTTTAATATAATTTTTAATGCACGATAATGTCCTAGTAAAGGCCATAACAGTTTCTACATTATCTTTATATAATATTTTTTTCATTTTGTTTTATAGTTTTTTTTATATAGTTAACTATTCACTTATGTTACTGTCATAGTAAAAAAAAATCCACAATGTCCTTTTTTTTTTTATTATTATTATTAATTTTGTTACACATGCCACATGGATTAAGCAAATGCACCCTTGTGGGAAATTTAAAAAAAAAAAAAAAAAGAATATTAAATGCATTTTTATCTCTTCATTCACATTACTGCCAGAGTAAACATCATAACAAACTCCAGATCATGATTTTCTTTTTATATTTTTTTTTTCCTATTTTAAAATTGATGATATCCCCCTGGATTAGGTGACACTTTTTTTTTGTTTTTTAAAGAAGTATTATTTTTTTAAACACATTTTTCTTAATTTTTTTTCTCCTCATTTTGTCTCTGGTAATAAGGGAAGCAGTTTTACACTTTTTTTTTTTTTTTCACCCAAAACGCTTGTTTATATTTTAAAAGTCCCTGTCTCTGTTATTCCTTTTGCTTCATTAACTTCAGATTAGGAACTCAGGAAAACATGCCAATTATAGAAAGAATATTTACAAAATTATTATATACTTATGAATGTTATCTATAAGAAATAGTTACTCCCACATCTAAAAAAAAAAAAAATACAGTTTTATTCCTTTTTTTTATTGCCTGATATTTGGCGCTAGAATGCCGTCTGCAGTAGACATGTGCCGATATTACGTTTTACAGTTTACGATGTATTGACTATGTCTTTATCAGTAGCTGTTCTTATTGGTCAGCGTTTTAAGTGTACGTGAATTACTCAGGATTTGGCTTTGTCGTAAGCTTCCTGTGCATGTGACACTGGTTTACTCAGCAATCGCTCACTAGCTTCATAGCTCAGATGAACGGAACTGTAGCAGAGATAATCTTTAAAATGTCTATGATTTTAGTATTACAAATGCCAAATATTGCAATGTAACGTCTAAGTGGTGGGCGTTGATTCAGCGTTTTGGTTAGCAATAATTTTATCAGCTTTGCTTTAGTGGTTCGATCAGCTGTGAATCACTGAATCGATACGTTGTACAACTGAGGTGTGGCTCAGTGAATTGGTCACCTGCGATTCAATGGTCAGTTGAGTGACTCCTTGGTTTATTGAATGAATCATCACCCATTGGTCAGCTGAAGGTCGTTAAGCTGCGGCTCACAATCAGTTACAGATGACTCATTAAATTAATCAGCTGTGGCTTATTGAATCAGATGTTAGTAGCATATTGAATCATTCAGCAGTAGCTCATTGAACTGTTAGGATGTAGTTCATCGAATAAATTAAGGGTAACACATAAATTGATAAGCTGTGGCCCATTGAACCAGTCAACAGTATACTCAGTGATCAAGGATGACTCACTGAATCAGTCAGCTGTGACTCAGTCAGTCAACATTGAATCAGTCAGCTCTGGCTCATTGAATCGGTCAGCATTGAATCAGTCAGCTGTGACTCATTGAATCAGTCAGCTGTGACTCAGTCAGTCAACATTGAATCGGTCAGCTGTGACTCATTGAATCAGTCAGCTGTGACTCATTGAATCGGTCAGCTCTGACTCATTGAATCGGTCAGCTCTGACTCATTGAATCGGTCAGCATTGAATCAGTCAGCTGTGACTCATTGAATCAGTCAGCTGTGACTCAGTCAGTCAACATTGAATCGGTCAGCTGTGACTCATTGAATCAGTCAGCTGTGACTCATTGAATCGGTCAGCTGTGACTCATTGAATCGGTCAGCTGTGACTCATTGAATCGGTCAGCTGTGACTCATTGAATCGGTCAGCTCTGACTCATTGAATCAGTCAGCTCTGACTCATTGAATCAGTCTGAATATTTGAGTATCGGCACATGCCTCGTGTCTATGCGTAACATCTCATAAGTGTCCGTGTGAATAATCTCTTACAGCATGTTGTGAGTTGTTAGTGTGTGTGTACCCGCTGCAGTATTCCTGTTCCAGACCGGTGTTATGTCGTACAGCTCCCATGTGCCTCTCTGTTAGTGATTTCTGTTTTATTAATTAAAAACGGATCATGACGTCTGCATTCACACTCTGATGCGCTTTACTCGGCTCCTCTCCTTTTTTTTTGTTAGATGTTAAGTGTGTATTTGATGTAACTTGGGAGACAAAAGATGGTAATAAAGTTTTATAAATATTTTACCCATTAATGTTACTGAATTATTTTTTTTATTGCAACTTGAAAGTTAGTATTAATTGTGACAGCTCACATCATGGTGACGTAATCTAAATAATCTTTTTGATGAAAAATGACCAGAAAAGCAACGTCTTGACGTTATAAAGGAAAGGAAGTGATGTATCTCAATAACTTTCTGACAGGAGTAAGTATAATTGTGTACTCTTTATGTAAGTAAATATGCTGGAATTATTATCAGTGTTACTATCATTCATGGTAGTAAATGTGGTTAGTTATCAGTATACATGGCTTACAGATGAGAAAATGATAATTGTACCTAATTTCACTAATAATATTTTCTGCTTAAAACTGTTTTACAGCCCAAATATTTCAGCAGCCGAGTCTCAGTCAGCAGTTCCCTTTAACTCAAAAATCAACATTTTCTAGTTAATTTATTTGACTTTGTGCCTCATAAAATGTCTAGCATCATCATGAAACATAACTCTTTGGAAAGCTCAAACAGGCATGAGAAGTTCACAGAAGTTGTGCTGTGATCATTTGCGTTCTCGATGGGAATCAGAAAATCCTGATCTTTCCCTGAGTTGTAGGAGGAAAAAAAATTGCCAACATCCAAACACATCATTCGGAAGTGAAAGGAAAACCAAAAGAAGCAAGAAAACAACAAAACCTGACAAATTTGTTGTAAAAATCCACAACAAACAGCAGGAGACCTGAAAAAGGAGACCTTTTCGAGGAATAAAAGTGGAATAGAGGTCCATGTTTGGATCACATTCAGAAATATTATTGCAGTAGTTTCACTATTAATATCCTAACACAGTTTTGTTACTAAGGATAATGTTGGATCATCTGTGACACCAAACTCACACTAAACTCACTGTCATGTTGGTCTCAGGATTTTGCAGTGAGGGTGTGCAAACTTTTGCACTCCACTGTAACTATATTATGGTAATTGTAGTATAATAATACTGCTGCTACAGTATTATCAGCACATGCTCTCTGTAGAGAAGCCTTTAAATTGTCCACTATGGTGTGTGCCGCAGTGGGCGGTGCTGACACATTGCGCATGCGCGCGGCAGATCCGGCTTTGTGACGCTCATACTTTCACTTTCACTTTGTTGTCCTGGGAAACGAAAACGTAAAAGAATTACTAAAGAAAATATGAACTATAGACAGAACTTACTAAAGAAAAAAATACAAAGATTTTGAATATAAAAGTGTATAACACAGAGAGCGGCTGTAGTGCCGTCGCCGAAATGACGTCATGACGCCGTTGCGTCAAACCCGGAAGTGTAAATAAGGAAGAGCGGATATTTTTGTCGCTAAACTCGATGTGATGTTTTAATTGGGGGTGATTAATGAATGAATGAATGAGTTTTACAGTAACTTTACAGCCATGGTGTGTCTGTCTCGCGGTGTTTGTGTAATGTGTCTTCTCGGGAGTGGCTTAATGGCGGCGCTAACAGCACGAACGCTTCTGCCCGGTAAGCGGAAATAACGGCATTGCACTGACATTCCAGTTATGTTTTATTAATGACTAGATTACATCAAACAAGCAAACAAACAAAACAAACAAACACGCAGCCAAAAGTTGGTGAACAGTAGGACAGCAAATGTAGCCACGCCCACAAGCGCTTTGAGTTCTGTATTGTGATTGGTCAGAAGGACGGCGTTGATTAATTTTCTATAACAGCAGCTCTGACAATAGTTCAGCAGCTGTACATCACAGATTTATATTAATACACTAATCTTTTCTTCACATAAACAGATTAAAAATGTTGATAATTCGTGAGGAGGTGTTTATTTAACACTTATGGAAGGAGTCTCCAGTGTCAGTGCTGTGTAACAGTTTTTCTTTCAGAGGAGACAGAGGAGTTTCTCAGCTGTGTTTTTTTTTTGTCTTATTAACTTCAAGAGAGAGAAAAAGACTCAAACAAATTGTAATTGTTGGCAAGTTGCTGTGGTGTAAGAAGAATTAAACACTTGGTGTGGCTTCATCACACCGGCACATCGTTGATTATTTTCCTGTAACAGCGTGACACAACAGTGGAAAGTGGAGTTTCAGTTATGTTATGTACAATTATTATCAATTTATTAATCTTATTATTATCTTATTGTTAATACTATTTAGTAACATTATTTATATATATTAATAGATGTATGTATTTATATAGATTCTTATTAATTTATTGTGTGTGTGTGTGTGTGTGTGTGTGTGTGTGTTGGTACAGGAATGGTGCATGACGTGTTCCTGGCTCTCTGCGCTGTAGCTCTGAGCGTCACCGTCGCTCTCTGTGGCGAGTGTGTGACGGGAGGCAGGCGCAGTGTGTTCAGCATTGTGCGTCACTACCTATCCGTTAGGTGCTCAAGTCGAGCAGGGAGACGGCAGAGAGACGCGCTGGAGAGAGACACACTGAGTGTACGGAGAGTGCAGGAGGAGACGCTGCTCAGACGGCTGAGAGACAAGAAACACACACGCTATGGACTCCAGTATCACTTCGGTTCTATCACAGGTTTCACACACACACACACACACACGAGACATGAGTACTTCTTTAACTCCATCGTATGTAAGACAGCAGAACCCTGTATGCAATCAGGAGCAGAAGTTTGCACACCCCTTTTTTTTTTTTTTTTAAACTTTCAGTCTTTTTCAGTCTAAGGTCTCCTCTGTTCTGATGACATCACAGCGAACTCGTTATATATGCACCGGATTGTCATGAATCCTGAATCGTGATTGGTTTACACATTGTTTCATTTTAACAGTGTCTAATAATGTCGGCTCTTTTTAAACATGCGCCGTTTTTCTTCTGTTTGGCTGCAAGAGATTTAATAAAAACTAACAAAATTCAATAATTATGAAGTAGAGGTATAACTTCTCCTATTTTTTTTTTTTTGCAATCTCATCAGTTTGAGAAATAGCGTATCAGTAGATATCAGTAGTTGGTTATTAACATATAAAATCTATAACATATCTATAATTTGTTATACTTACTTGTGTAAGTTTTGTGTAAGTTTTCACCTCTTGAACTTTTTGTTACAAACTGAAACTGAAATGGACTTATTGAATGAAATCTACACAAAATAGCCCATAGTATTGAATTGGGGGTGAAGATGCTTCCACCACCATGCTTCACTCTGTCTTGATACTTTAATTGTGTGCAGGTCAATTAGATTCAGCTGTTTGTATGAAATCTATTTTTCGTATTACTATTCATAGTATGATGGCAGCTAATTAAGGGGTTTCACACCAACTGGTCAGGGGATAAAGGGGATGTGAAAATTTTTTAATTTGTAACTAATTTTGCAAACTGTTTTCTCCTGTAAATAAGATGAAAAAGGTATCATTTTGAATCTTTAATATTCCTCCCAGACGCCACGGATTTCCAAAAGTGTCACCCCATCACCACATACAATCATTATGAGGAGCTCGTACGGCGAGTCGCCTCCGGAGAGGAAAAGGCTGTCGTCATGGAGACGCCCATCCTAACGATGACCTCAGGGTCATCAGGATCCAGCAAGATGCTCCTGAACACCAAAGAAGCCAACAGTGACTACTTCTTACAGGGCGTGTCAGTGTGTGTAGACGTCATGAGGAAATCTTTCCCGGGTACGACGAGTCTCCAGACGACCTTCAGACTGTTTTACCCAGCGGCTGAACGTTACTCTGAGGCAGGACTTCAAATCGTATCGACACCATTTTATCCCGAACACACACACCACCTCTGCACGAGTCCCACCGCCATCTTACAGGTAGAGTTAGAAACTCACGTTAACAAATTTATACCATTTCACTGCAAACCAGGAATGGTTAAGTATGTACGTGTGTGTGTGTGTGTGTGTGTGTGTGTGTGTGTGGTCATTGATTTGTTCTGTAGGTGCAGAATGAGCGCGATGCTCTGTACCTTCACCTGCTCTTCGCCCTGAAGGATCGTCATGTCGGCATCCTGGAGTCCAGATTCTCATCCGCGGTGTTTGACGCCTTCAGACTCCTGGAGGTTAATATTCATCCTTTTTTATAATATGTTTATAATACATTAGTTAAAATTCATTAGCTTAATTAGCATATCACAGTTTTAATCTTCTCTAAGAAATCACTTGAGAAACAAATCTTTAGCTAATTCAAAAAGTTCAGTTTAGTTTGTGTATTAATAGCTATTTACGTGCCGTGCCCAATGTCCAAGTTCCTGTGAATGAACTGTTGCTATAGAAACAATAATATATTGTTAATATGTGATTAATTAATTAATTATCCAAGTATGTGTAATAATTGACCTATAAACCACACAGACTAGCCCCTGTAATTTTTTTTTTTTGACTGCAGGAGCATTGGGAGGAGCTGGTTGATGACGTGGAATCGGGTCGGATCAGCTCCAGGCTTCTTCTGGATGTTCGGGTCAGGTCGGAGCTGGAAAAGCGAACGAAGCCAGATCCTGTCAGAGGTGCAGAACTCAGGACTGCCATCAACGAGGGCTTCGAAGGTGTTGCTCTCAGACTGTGGCCTCGTCTACACCTGATTCACACCGTCGACTCAGGGCCACATCAGATTTATGGAGAGAGTCTCAGACAGCACTACTGCAGGGGCGTGCCCTTCTATTCTCCGCTCTACGCCGCCTCAGAAGGTCATTTCATCTCAAATTATGTTTGTGTAGACAAGCACAGGTCTGTGCACTTTTAGGACAGAAAGGACAAGACAATCTGAAAACAAACTGGTACTGCAGGGGAGTACGGTGGAGTGTAGTGTAGT
>JAKKZN010000012.1:1089632-1100811 GCA_033441825.1 Pangasius elongatus
TCAAATCCATTGTGGTGGTGTATAAAGGCAAAATCACAAAAACTCTGTCACTGTCCAAATACTTCCGGACCTAACTGTATATACTCATGATGATGTGCTATTCAATTACCGAGGTTCCACGTGTTACTAAGTGGTGGCCAAGCAATATTCTGATTAAGTCGGGATGTTCTCAGTTGGGTTCTGTAAATGAGCATTTGTTAGCCACTGTGTTTTTGTGTCGGCAGTGTGTGACAAGTCAGTCAGTTCTGAACCACTCGTGAGAAAATTGGGTTACTGTTGAGTGTAAAATAAGGAGTGAGAGAGGAGAGTAACTGAAAGAGTGTGTGTGTGGGGGTGAATTATGGCCTCTCTTTCAGCAATGTGGCACAGCTTCATGCATGAAATGGTACGAGGAAACAACAATAGTGCTACGTGGATCCTTCATATCTATTAAAATATTTAACGCTAAATACACAATGCACTTTTAACACAATTTTTTTTTTTTATCACATATAGACCTTTAATGTTATGTGCATCTTTAAGAATCATTTTCCCCTTAAAATTAGAACATTGTGGAAAAAAACCTAAATTTTTTCCCTAACTTTATTCTCCAACATTTTCTGGATTCATAAATGAGCTGTTTGAGGGTGACCTGAAAAGAAGAAAAAAAAAGAAAAAGAAAAAAAAGCCTCTAAACACCTGCTACAGCTTCCGAAAAGTGGACCAGTCATCAATCAGCAGCACACTCACACACGCACAGAAGAGGCAGATGATGGTGAAAACACAGAGGGAAGCGAAAGAGAGATAGATGAGCGCTGTAACACTTTTGGATGTGAGCTGCTAAGGCATGTGAGTTAGCGATCAATAACCATCACGATCTAATCAGATACAGAGTCACGCTTAGATGGCGTTAAATAAAAGATATAGAATGAAACGAAAATTAGAGAGAGAGAGAGAGAGAGAGAAAGAGACAGAGAGAGAAAGAGAGTGACTGAGCTTTTATTAACCCAATAAAAAGAATGAATATTGAATAATAAGTTGTTGAATGTGCATTTTAACTAAAAACAGTGCGCGAACATTTCTAAACAAATACAAATACAGATACGAATAGGTGGTGCACTATTCGTTGTTTTTGTTTGTTTGTTTGTTTTTTTTTAGAAATCATTGTCAGAAAGGTTCATCTGGTTGAAAATGAATGATACATTTCCAGTGTTCTTTAATGTTCATCCTTAGTAACTGCCTGGTCAGGATTGCAGTGCTTTAAATTAAGCTAATAGTTTCTTTATAATTTTTTATCACATGTAGGTACAAACAATTGACTACATGAGTAGGATTAAAAAAATAATTCCTACACACATCTCTACTTGAGACCTGTTATGAACTGGATCGATGACTAGCTGATGTCGAGGAACTGTCAGAGAGTTCGTTCTGAACAGAAACGATAAATATTTTACGTTATTGCTCCCTCTTAGAAAGAAAGGTTAGTAACTTTTCTTTACATATGATAGTATTCTGCTTATAGAAAACTTGGGTATAAATAAAACCAAATGCTGTATTTAACCAGAAACGTGTATTTATTTTTGTCCAGCAAGGTCAGACCGCACCACGCTCAGAATCAACGACATCAACATGTGGCATCAACCACAATGGATCCTGCTCATGACCTAGACAAGAGGCTAGGAAATAGCCACTACATCCCTCAGACCTGACTTAGTGGTATGGTTCAGCAGTGTAAAGGCTGTAATCATCTCGAAACTCACAGCGTCCTGGGAAGATTCTGTCTGTGAGGCAAACAAGACGAAAAATCTCAGACTCTCAGATGAAACACGGAGACAATGTAAAGTACAGATTCTCCTAGTGGTGGTTGGCTGTAGAGGATTTGCAGTTACACCGACAAGCCATAAAAGAAATCTCAGAGACAGATGAATGTGTGGTTATGGGTGAAAAGGAAGGACATGAGTTGGGCCAGAAAATGGCCAATGGGTAGTCAGATGGAGAGGAGGTGCATCTGGGACACCAGACTGCAATGTTGAGCCTCTGGAGATGTTAGAAGGGGAGTGCTCACATCAACAAAACATCTAAGAAGGTGGTGCCCATCTGATGACCCCCTGTGAAGCATCTGAAAACCTTTTTGCCATCTCAGCAAATAATAAAAGATTATTTGCTTTTTCCTCAGCTTTTTCCACAGACATGGTTTGGTAAAAACGCCATCTTCATGGTTTTTGCACAGGCTGATTTAGTCACGTTGCAAGAAGAGAAAACAAAATGGCCAAAACAAGAACATTTTCATGCTCATGGTTCTGGTGGACATGTTTGCATGGTGCAAAAGAAGGAAACCAAAGAAAGCGAAACATCAAGTCCTATGCGCTTGAACATCGCACTTCATAACATCTTTAATGAACATAATAAAATAGTCTGGCTAGTTGTTAGTATGTTGTTAGCAAAGAACCTCTTAGTAGGTAAGCTCAGGATTAGCAAAGATACTAAATAGCTGCATTTATGCAGCTAGCATGGCTAATGTTTTTAACTATTATACTGCAGGATTATAAATGTGATCAGCTTCATGATTGGCTAATCAAATTTAACTTAAGCTCCGCCTATGTGGACCCAATGATGATTGTTGCTTGGGAAATTCAGTATGTGTGTTTTTGGTCAGGAGTATAAAGTGTGTGTGTGTGTGTGTGTGTGTGTGTGTGTGTGTGTGTGTGTGTGTGTGTGTGTGTGCGCGCGTGTGCGCGTGTGTTTAGTCTGCAGCAGGCGAGTTATTTTCTGTTCTGGATCACATCTCAGCGTAATAATTTCATATTTAACAGATGATTGGTTTCTCACTGTTGTAGCTGTCGTCTTGAAGGCGGTGTTCAGCTCAGAACATTGTGTTTTATAAACTCATGTGACTGTGTGCGAGCAAGTGAGACGGGTAAAAGCGACGTTCTCAGACAAAGCCTCATTATTTTAGCCCCATGTTACAGAATTTTATGGTTATGGCTTTGTTTATTATTTTAAATACAAGCTGTAATTAGTTTAGCAGGTTGTTTGTGTGTGTGTGTGTGTGTGTGTGTGTGTGTGTGTGTGTGTGTTAGTTATTTACACATTTTCATATCATGTTTTTATCACAAGTATCACTCGGACATGTTAAACACACAAACACAAAGATTTCTGTTATTCTACTGATACATACAGGAGCAGATAGACAGACAGGTGTAGACAGACAGGAGCAGATAGACAGACAGGTGTAGACAGACAGGAGCAGACAGACAGACAGGTGTAGACAGACAGGAGCAGATAGACAGACAGGTGTAAACAGACAGGAGCAGACAGACAGACAGGTGTAGACAGACATACAGGAGCAGACAGACAGACAGACAGGAGAAGATAGACGGACAGGTGTAGACAGACAGACAGGAGCAGACAGACAAACATTTGTAGATAGACAGGAGCAGACAGACAGACATGAGAAGGCAGACAGGAGCAGACAGACAGACATGAGAAGGCAGACAGATAGACTTAGACAGGCATACAGGAGCAGGCAGACAGACAGGTGTAAACAGATAGACAGGAGCAGGCAGACAGACATATGTAAACAGACAGACATAAGCAGATAGATAAATACAGAAAGATGAGACAAAAGTAAACAGACAGACAGGTGTAGAAAGACAGACAGGAGCAGACAGACAGACACACACACGCACACACACACACACACGCACGCACAAAGCGGACAGCCAGACAGACAGACACACAGTCATGGTCAGACAGAAACACATAGAGAGGAGAAAGACAGGTAGACACAAAGGAGAAAACAGAAAGGTTCAGACAAATAGACAGACAGCCTGTTGAATATAATGCTAGTTTGTGTTTACCCTGTTTACTATAACACTAGTTTGTGCTTAGCCTGTTGAATATAACGCTATTTTGTGTTTAGTCTGTTGACTATAATGCTAGTTTGTGTTTAGCCTGTTGAATATAACGCTAGTTTGTGTCTAGTTTGTTGACTATAATGCTAGTTTGTGTTTAGTCTGTTTACTATAATGTTAGTTTGTGTTTAGCCTGTTTACTATAATGCTAGTTTCTGTTTAGCCTGTTTACTATAACGTTAGTCTGTGTTTAGCCTGTTTACTATAATGCTAGTTTGTGTTTAGCCTGTTGAATATAACGCTAGTTTGTGTCTAGTCTGTTGACTATAATGCTAGTTTGTGTTTAGTCTGTTTACTATAATGCTAGTTTGTGTTTAGCCTGTTTACTATCATGCTAGTTTCTGTTTAGCCTGTTTACTATAACGTTAGTCTGTGTTTAGCCTGTTTACTATAACACTAGTTTGTGTTTAGCCTGTTGAATATAACGCTAGTTTGTGTCTAGTCTGTTGACTATAATGCCAGTTTGTGTTTAGTCTGTTTACTATAACGCTAGTTTGTGTTTAGCCTGTTTACTATAATGCTAGTTTCTGTTTAGCCTGTTTACTATAACGCTAGTCTGTGTTTAGCCTGTTTACTATAACGCTAGTCTGTGTTTAGCCTGTTTACTATAACGCTAGTCTGTGTTTAGCCTGTTTACTATAACACTAGTTTGTGCTTATCCTGTTTACTATAATGATGGTTTCTGTTTAGCCTGTTTACTATAATGCTAGTTTGTGTTTAGCGTGTTTACTATAATGCTAGTTTGTGTGTTACTAATACTAGCTTATGTTTTAGCCTATTTACTATAACAGTAAGCTCATGTTTTACCAATTTTCACTGTTATTTGACTCTCTCAGTGTGCTGTGGGTTTTTTTTGTATGTAGCAGTGTGAATGTTTATTTTTTGTGAGGTGAGGAACAGAAACATGTGACATCGTGCGTGAGACCCAGTGAGGGAGACAAACGGCTTTTCTCAGCAGGTTGTCGCATAGAGAAAAAAGGACCATCTGTCTGTAGGTGGGATGGAAAGTGTGTGAAGCAGGCAGATGGAGAGATGGAACAGGTCGGAGGCCTGGAGATGATCCAGGATACAGAAATAAATCACACTGGTTAAACACTTCCTGGGTCAAAAGGTCGCTGGCACGGTTTCATCCATCTGTCTAATGTGAACTTTAAATTTGTGCATTACAGAGGCTTAACTTAAAACCAACTTAAGATAAAAAGGGACATAATTGTGTGTTTACTTTTTAAACAGGCTTTAAAAGAGCTAACAAACAAAAACACAAGATACAAGATGGTGACATGCAGGCAACGGGTACTTCAGGCCCAGAAATATGGTGCAGTTGCTTACTTGTAGCCCATTTTGCTAGTCAGTTTGCATTAGAAACACTGGAAACATGATTTCTGTCCTCATACCCTGCTTGAAAACAAGGATCAAAAATAGGCTGTTAGAGGAACTACGTGACCTCAGACTACATGAACGGGGCCCTGAGACCATGTCATTGGCTGAAGCTTCCAGCCTGGAAAGGGACACTGAAAACATTGCACAAGAAAGCAGAAGCGAGGCAAGTGTGCGGGCATCCATGCTATTCCCAGCTCCCAACTAACCCATGACTTTAATGGCAATGCCTATCTCCCGGATGCACTGAACAACAACTATCCATGGTCTGCAACTGGATCCTGGAGACCCTAGTCCATCAAGATCAGCAACACCACCACATACCAGCAGTCAATGTACTGCTGCCTCCTAACATTCACCTGGACTAATCAAGGCCCTTCCCAACACCGACTCTAGTTGATGACCATCACTGCACATCTGCACTTTAAAATGGTGCTATGATACAATTTTTTCTATGTCCTGCTACACTTTTCTCCATCCTTTCTTTCTACCCAGTTATATGATTTCATGTTATCAAGTCACAGTTTATAGACAACTGGTTTTTCTATCCAACACTGTTCTGTTGTCTTGTCTGGTTAGCATGCACTGCCCTGTATATTACTTGAGTATTATTTTGGGTATTTATACTTTACTTGAGAGTTATCGAAAATGAATACTTGTACTCTTAATTGCACTTCCAAAAAAAGTAGAATAAAATAAAATGTACGTTTTGCTCCTTACATTTTTATTTAGTCTCACTACAAATCTCAAAGGTCTCTTCTTCTCTTATCCAGCCTTAGCCTGGACGCTACACGTCAGTCAAATGGGCTCAGTTAAGCATCTAATCAAGTTCATTAATGTAGAAAAAATCTATCAAGAATTGTGGCAGTTCGTCATCTGCTGTGACTTTCTCATGCTACACAATGTAGTTAGTGCTATAGCTATACTGGTGCGTCTGAATATGGATAATCTACCAGACTGCAGTGTAGAACTTGAGCATGAGTGCCCCTGGCCCTGTCTCAGGAAAATATTTCAATATGCTGAAGTAAGCAAAGACTTGTATAAAATGATGCATCTCTATTACCTCCATAGGAGGCATGTACTCCATCTAATTTGAAAAAAGCATGTTGAGGTAAGTTTTGCTAATTTGCTAACATTAACTGCACATATTACCTAAGTAAGCCTAAACTAAGTTTTTTTTTTTTTTTGCTAATGTCAGTTTAGACTAACATCACTTCCAGCAGATAATGTAAATGGCCTTGGCAGCAAGTCAAATTCCAGCTAATGGTAAATGTTTGTTATTTATAGGATATTTGACTTGATTTCTGATTAATTCATTAGCAAAGTAGGTAGCATTAGTCATGCATATGAGCAGCAAACTTACAGAGATTTACTTGACATGAACTTAAAACATGACATTAACTTAATTTCATGTTAAAAAAGAAACATATACTTTTTACTTGTTTCATACATTTGATTATCACTTGAGTACATGGATACTGAATATGATTTTGACACACTACTATACTTTTACTAAATATATTTTAACAATGCTTTTTCCACTCCTGCTTAACCTACTGTGTATTTTTTGTCTTGTGTATTTACAGTATATTAAATATTTGCACTCATCTACAAACTGTTGTGTATTTGCATGTTGTGTAGTCCTGTGTATGTTCTGCTGTGCTGTTATTTGTTGAATCATGGTCCTGAATAACCATATTTGCTCCAATGCAATATGACTTATATAGAGGAATGATAATAAAACCCTCTTGAGAAGATTCCACTCTTTTTATATTCCCCACTTTAGAAATCTAAATTTTCTGAAAGCTCCATGTCATGATATAATGTTGATGTTTCTTAACATCACCAACACATCTGAGGTAAATGTTAAAATATGGAGTCTTTCCTTAGCATTTATCAACACATCTGAGGTAAACATTGACATACAGAATTTCTTTTCTTAGTAATTTACCAATAAATATGAGGTAAATTTTAACATATGGAGTCTTTCACAGCTATTTTCCAACATATCTGAGGCAAATGTTGACATGGAATCTTTTCTTATTAAAATTACAAACACATCTGAGGTAAATTTTGACGTACAGAGTCTTTTCTTAGATAATTACCATCAACTCTGAGGTAAATGTTGACAAACTGAATCTTTTCTTAGCTATTTACCAACATATTTGAGGTTAAAACTGACATATTGAGTCTTTTCTTAGCTATTTACTATCAGAGCTGAGGTAAATGTTGACATGTGGAGTCTTTTCTTAGTAATTTACCAACACACCTGAGGTAAATGTTCACATATTAGTCTTTTCTTAGTAATTTACCAACACATCTGAGGTAAATGTTCACATATGGAGTCTTTTCTTAGTAATTTACCAACACAGCTGAGGTAAATGTTCACATATTAGTCTTTTCCTAGTAATTTACCAACACATCTGAGGTAAATGTTCACACGTTAGTCTTTACTTAGTAATTTACCAACACATCTGAGGTAAATGTTCACATATGGAATCTTTTCTCAGTAATTTACCAACACATCTGAGGTAAATGTTCACACGTTAGTCTTTTCTTAGTAATTTACCAACACATCTGAGGTAAATGTTCACATATGGAGTCTTTTCTTAGTAATTTACCAGCACATCTGAGGTAAATGTTCACATATTAGTCTTTTCTTAGTAATTTACCAACACAGCTGAGGTAAATGTTCACATATTAGTCTTTACTTAGTAATTTACCAACACATCTGAGGTAAATGTTGATGCATGGAGTCTTTTCTTAGCAATTTATCAACACATTTGAGGTAAATGTTGACATTCCTGCCTGTTCTGTCTCGTTTCCACTGACTCTGTTTGTACTGTCCCTGCTTTATGGATGCCTGTGTGTCTCAGTGGTTTGTGTGGTGGATTAGCAATGGTACAGTTTATCACACAGCTGTTCTGCCCTCGTGACCGTTGCTTACAATTACCACAGCTGCTGATGAGACGCACAAATAGTGCATAATCTGTGTCCAACAAGGACATCTGTTAAATGACTGGATGCAGAGCGGAGATGAATGTGCTCCTGCTGAGGAGGTCATGATAAAAAAACTATTCAATTGTATTCCCAAACCAGGAAGTGTTTGTTCATCTCGTTGTCTAAAAAAATTGTTGCCTAGCAACTCCCTAGCAACCTGAGGCTGAAGCGTTAACTAAAAAAACATTGCAATCATTTAAGAAAATCTCTTAAATTCCAACAGATAGTGCATCTGATTCTGAATCTGTTCAATTGTTTTCATTAGATTCCTGAAGATTTTTTGTTACTATTAAATACCACTGGAACTGAATAGAGCCTTTCATGAGTAGATGAAGCCATTATATAATTAGATAAAAGTCAGCTAAAATGAATTATATAAGCCATCAGGAAAAATTTTTTCAGTGTTTGTAGATAGAACTATTTACTGTTGTCAAATACTACACCAAAAATAATAAATAAAAAAAAACACCAGGAGAATAAAATATCCTTCAATGATAATGTTTATTTGATTAACTCACTTTCAACCAAAATTCCAGATAGAATCTATTAATAGTGACATTATTGTTTATTTACATGCTAATATATCTGCTAACCTGCAGATTCCCATCTAGCGGCAGCTAATTATCTTTATATTGGTCACTCAATAAACAACCAGCTAACTAATTTAGGCTAACTACCCTATTAGCCATTGTAGCTATTAATTTAGCATATAGCAAGTTAGTTAATTTAACCATTAATTAATTTAACCATAGAACGTGTTTTGTAAATCTGTGAACACAAATGCGACTGTTAGCTATGAGACAAGTGAATTATTATTATTATTTTTTTAAAAAGACTCCTTGTTGTGGAAACATTGATGGTGAACAGAATTGTGGGACTGTTGAATGTAACACTTATGAGATGCTGCCTTCAAATCTGTCCAAACATGCCGCCTACCTAGGGTGCTAGCTAGCTGACTCCAATGGGAACACAATGATATTGTCTAAATCAATATTCGATAATGGAATACAAACCTTTGCCATGAGATTATCCAAAATCTCAGAGTCATTTAAAAAAAAAAAAAAGGTAGCAAACCTACTAACATGAAGATAAAAATAAAGACCATTTTCTTCACAGAATCATGAACTAGGCCAGGCTGAGAATTTTGCTATTCATAACAACTATCCAAAGCAAAAATGTGCTAGTATTAGTCAGTTTTCCATCATCTTCTGAATGTTCTTGATGATATTTATTTACTTATGCACGACATTATAAAGTAACTTGTACTCACGCCACTGAGGTTGACATCGTTCTTTCCTCCACGTTTGAACTGGCTGGTGATTTGGCAGAGGACGGAGTGGCCACGCCTCCGAGCGGCAATGAACCGAGAGCTGCTGCGCTTCCTGCTCTGATGCTTATCATCTACACACAAAATATAGTGAACTCAGTGAATGTCAGCATGTTATTTTCCTAAAACAGCGCAAGTGATGTATTCCTCTTATATCACTTATGTTATAGCAGCTAGAAACAGTTTTCCCTCACCAGACTCTCTTTTTTCTCTCTCTTGAAGTTAACAAGACAAAAATATGCTGCTTGTCATATTACTGAGAAACCGCAAAGTGTAAAATCCTTACTTAGTTACAGCTTTACCTCTCACACTGGAGACTCCTTCTATAGAAGTTATAAAAAATAAATGTTTCCTTACAAAACAACTTCACCATATCAACGTTTTGTTTTTGTCTGTTTACGTGAAACATCCATCGTACAAGTCACTGTGAATGATAACGTATTAGAACGTGTGCATTAACATAAACCTGTTATTTGCAGCTGCACTACTGTCAGATCTGCTGTTATAGAAAATTAATCAACACCTTCTGACCAATCAGAATCCAGAATTCAACGGCGCTGTGATGTAATATAAGTTTATTAATCGTTGTGAGGTCAGAATCGGGCCGTACCGTCTCTCCTGCTGCCGTGGTGGCTCTTTCCGTGCGAATCCGTCACGTCTTTAAAGGAGAAAAGGAAAAGCACCATCTCTCCTTTCTCGTTCTTTATGGGAACGATATCCAGCAGACACCAGAACGACGTTCCTGTTACACAACACAAGACAAAACAACACAACACAACACACAGTAATGTATTAAACCTCACACAGTGACTTTCTGTGGTGAGACTATAACACACAACACTCCTCCATCTTCTTCTTCTTCTTCTTCTTCTTCTTCTTCTTCTTCTTCTTCTTCCCTTTCCTGTGCTGAGTGCAGTGTGAAGTGTTTAATGTGCAGAGCTGACCAATCGACAGCTTCACTTTCTTTTTACGTTTTCTTTCTTTCTTCAGCAACATTTTTCTAACTTCATTTAATTTTTTCTCTCATCACTCCATCACATTCTGTACTTTCTGTACATTCATATTCTGTTCTTTCTTTCTTTCTTTCTTTCTTTCTTTCTTTCTTTCTTTCTTTCTTTCTTTCTTCTTGAACTTCAGTGAGATGTGATACTGATTAAACCCAACACCTCCCTCTGAGTGCATGAGGAAGACATTGTCGTTCGGATTTAGAGAGAAAATGGAGTGTGAGATTTCTGAAGATTTAGATGATAGACAGATGGATCAGAGGAAGAAGACCTGTGACAGATGTTTGGATTGCTGAAGGAAAATGCTGGAGGGGAGAGGAACAAACAGAGGATTAAGGGCTTTATGAGGTTCCTGGTACATGATGCTCATGGCGGACAAAGCAGAGTAAAGAGATTTCACCGTGTGGTGGGAAGAGATTCAGATTTAATAAAAGAAGTGGAGGAAGGGAATACAGATGCAGAATCCTGGATAAGCCACAATAAAAACATCTCACTCCATACATATATATATATATATATACTCCTGATCAAAATCTTAAGACCAGGGAAAATATTACAAGTATTCACACTTTGCACTG
>JAKKZN010000012.1:1100911-1123849 GCA_033441825.1 Pangasius elongatus
ATTTTCTGGATTTTCGTTTTGATATTCTGTCTCTCCATGTTAGAATACATCTACCATTAAAAGTATAGAATGATCATGTTTTTATTAGTGGGCAAACCAACAAAATCAGCAAGGGATCAAATACTTTTTACTCTCACTGTATGTGTTAAAGTTACTCGTATTCAGTGTTGGGTCTCTCTCTCTCTCTCTCGCGTACACACACACACACACACACACACACACACACACACACACACACACTTTTTAAGATGATTTTCTGAGCTCCTCATTCAGATTATTAAAATCACCTTCATGTAGTTCACAGTTTCCTCTCAGTTTTCCAGATTATATGTGATTAGAAGTCTCCAAGATGGGAGTTTAAAATACTGCTGCCTTTTAAACACAAACACTCCCTTTAAAACTTGGGAGATAGAAAATACAGACTGAAGAAACAGATCATGTTTTGGTTCTTCGCTGTCAAATGAAATATGATGTAACAAAAGAAAGAGACAATCAAAAAATGAGAAAATAAAAAAAGACTAATCCGATGATATATGAACGAGCAGATGGCGAGCATTGAAATTAAATACTGAAATAATGAAACAGGAGTCTAGTACTGCCAATATCACGCTTTTAATTCGCTATTTTGAGTATTTTGAGCTATCTGATGTTTTGAATTAATAAAATAATGGCAGTGCTTTTGTTAATTCAATGCTCTCTCTCTCTTCTGTAAAGAAAACGTTCCCATGTTTTGAAGGATAAGCTCAGTGACCACTCACCTTACACTTACAGCTCACTTGAATTTACTTCATAATTTTATCCATAAAAAGGCAGTTCTCAAGAGAGCGATGCCTCTGAGTAACAATTACGCAGATGTCTCTGAGTAATCGTGTCAGGAATGGGTAGCAGAAGTGGATGCAATTGCAGGACCATGTTTATTTACAGTGAAACAAATGAGACACAAAGACTATGAAACATGAACGCGATACACAGACAGGTGACGACGGCTAAAGACCGACAAGGAGTGCTATGCAACATGTGCCTTAAATACCTGTGATAATTAGACAACAACGTGATTCAGGTGCTCATAGTCATGTGACCTGCAATGACTGATGGGTGATGTAATCTGTGAAAAATTGAGATGATTTCACGCAAGAAAAATGAGCTTAACTCTTCTGAGAGAACGTTCAGAATCAAGAGTAACTGAGACACACCTCTGTGTTAGAGGGAAAGAAAATGTTAAAGTAACTTCTGAATTGCACCTAATTCTGTAGTTACATCTGAGATCTAAATACCTATGTGTGTAATTCCAGCATTAGAATTGGCAGGTGACCAACATCAGAAGAAAATAGGGTAAACATTAAAAAAAAAAAACCTTGATTGCTCCTTATGCATGCATCCTCACTCTTTCTAATTGCCCACACTATTACCACAAATTGAGTCCCATTTACAATCTGATTCTCTCTCCTGGTCACACTGAGGGACACGTTAATGCAGTTACAGCGTGATTTGGAAGCTCGATGCCTTCAGTTCACTTATAACCTACCAGAGGGAGGATGTGTAGGCTTCACTCATCATGAATCCTCCCTTCACGTTTCGCCAGAAAGCAGCCCGAGTGTAAAATGTAGGGTTTAAAATGTACTCTACTGTAGGTCTGACTGATGCTGAGTGACATGCTAAAGTGGATACTCCATGATTAAGAAGCTGGAGGCGCTCCATTCACACATGCGCCCTTCACTCTTCCTAATTGGCGACGAGAAAAAAAAAAGGCCCAAATTTAGCTAAGGTCCCAATCTGGCCTCTCTCTCCTGCCACTCTGAGGGACACTAAGTGACACGTAAAGCTGTTAGTCAGTGCTAGCAATGGAGGCAAATTGGTATCTATCAACTAAACTGTCCAGAAAGCGCACAGAATTTAATACATTGAATGATCATCACTCCCCCACCAAAGGTCACTGTTACTATTCTATCTATTAGTCCCTTGTCTTTTTAACCTTCTGGTTTGTTTTCATTCTGCTCATGATAATATGAACCAAAATAAGGGGGAAAAATGTTGTCAGGCCAGAAAAAAAGCAACATTTCTGCAAGTTTTAGGAAAGTTATCAAGTTCCTAGCCCAGGTACAACCTACAGACACGTCCTGGTCATGTGACTCCTACAACAAGTGCTTAGAATAACAATCAAAACAATCAGTGTGTATTAAAATGAGGTGTGGGTGGTATGCATTTAGTAGTTTTAGTATGAAGAGCATGTGCACATCATCACACAGCTCATCACTCATTATATTAACACACATATGTCTGGAAAACTAATCCTGTCCAAATATTACTTAAGATCCATATTATCCATATCATTGTTGACTTGTGATGGATTCCAATCTTTTATCATCTCCACAGCTCAGGTAGATATGAATGTTTTTCCTCCTAGTTTAAGTCCTGAGCTACCACATACCCGCATACCACCTTTCCTTCCCGATCGATGATGACATTTTGCATCCTGAAAGCAGCTCGACTCGGATGTTTTAACTGTACGCTCGCACCTCTAGTCATTAAAACAACTCGGCTATCACTTTGGGAGATATAAAGTGACATGTAAAAGTTGTTATTGTGTGATTTAGGAAGCTCAGGGTGCTTCGACTTTGCTTACAGCTGATCTCCTGGCAACTAGATGAAGCTATTTTGAGCTGCACAGAGACTCCCGCTGCTGCAAGGAAGGATGTTGCTCTGCCTTGAGTGTGTGTGTGTGTGTGTGTGTGTGTGTGTGTGTGTGTGTGTGTGTGTGTGTGTGCGTGCAGCTGTCTTTGTGAGAAGCAAGCACACAGGCAGAGCCAGAAGCAGATGCCATCTTTCCTTCTTCATTTATCTGCTCCTACAGTTGCAATTTCAAAGGAAACATCGTGAGAAATGGTTTTGTCTTATTAACTTATTAGTTCAACAGCGAGAATAAAGTGAGGCAGGTGAGGGAATAAATGTTTATAGCTTCTATAACACGAGTGAGCATCTGACCAGCCTTGTGTTTTCTCTCTCTTGAAGTTAACAAGACAAAAAAAGAAGAAAAAAAAAGCTTGTCATGTTACAGAGAAACCGAAAAGCTGAAAAAGATGTCGGAAAATCTAAAACTGCAGCATTACCTCTGACACTGGAGACTCCTTCCATTAAAGTTCAATAAACATCTCCTTACAGATATCAAGTGATTAAACGTGTTTTTGAATCTGTTTATGTGGAGCGTCTGCTGTCAAAGTCCCTGCAAATGAGCTGTTGCTATAGAAACGATAACGTATTAGAACGAGCGCATTAATATAAACCTGTGATTTGCAGCTGCACTACTGTCAGAGCTAGATAGCTAGATAGATAGATAGATAGATAGATAGATAGATAGATAGATAGATAGATAGATAAACACCCATCCACCCTAATCCCACTTCAACACCTTACTTCAACACTTCTTGTGTTCATGTGTTACCATTAATGTACATGATGTTGCATGTAGTTATTAATTTTTTATTATATTTATTTGGCATCTTTTTTCTTTCTTTCTTTTTTTTTCCACTTTACATTTTGTTTAATTCCTAGTTCTCTTGCTCTGTTGTATGTTGCTTTGGCAATACAAAATATTTTTATATTTTATTTATATATTTAACCCAAGCCAATAAAGCACACACTGAATTGAATTAGATAGATAGATAGATAGATAGATAGATAGATAGATAGATAGATAGATAGATAGATAGATAGATAGATTAAACAGCATTGTGGAGGAGTGCTGTTGTGTAAAACGAGCACAAACACTGCTGACACCTGACAACCGCTCCCATGAGCCCACCTCACAGGTACACAAACAACATGAGGAAGAAACAGTTAGTGAGACACAGAGAGAGAGAGAGAGAGAGAGAGAGAGAGAGAGAAAGAGGGAGAGAGAGGGAGGGAGGGAGAGAGAGAGGGTCCTCTTCGCACTCGTTTTTGTTTTAACAGTAATCTCACGTGGCCTTTTCGCGTGTCTCTAATGCATCTATGCTGATCAAGCAAGTTGACTGTAGCAGGGTTGCCAAATCTGCCAAAAGCAACCCAATGCCATGTCAAATCCAAACCCATTAATACTAATATTAATATTAATATTAATACTAACCAATACCAAAACTCATTTATATTATATCTAGCAGTTGGACACACGCTAAGCTTAGCCTTAACCGAAAAGCACAACAGCAAATTCAGATTACCTCAAAACAGAAAGGGGCGGTCCTTACTGGACATCCTCGCTGATGATAGGACACGGCATATGACTATCACAAGGGAAAAGAACTGCACTTTTTCAGTCTGTTATCTAGTTACATTATAATGATATTTAGTTCTTTGGCTTTGCGTAGGCGGCTTTTCAGCGTTTGCACATAGCAATGCGTCCCATTGCATTTTTTTTTTTTGCCTGATGATGAGTATGAGTATGAGTACATGTGTTTTGGTAATCGCTGATTTTGATACCGATACTGATACAAATAATGAATAACCGTCTGAGTATTAATCAATCACAGGACATTTTATTGAGCTTTGTTTATGTTAGTTGTTGTCGTGCACTGCTAGCAGTGAACTCCTCATGCAGAGTTTTAGGTTTAAGACCTTGTGTTACAGTTTGTTAAACAGAGGGCAGAAGATGTTCTAGCTGAGCGCTCAGAGCAGGGTTGGGATTAAAAAATGAGTCCAAGGTGCCGTGAATTGCATCTTGACTCATGAGCAAAGTGTATACCCTGGTAAGTGAGGGGAAAAGAAGTGTGTGTCTCAGTGCTCGCTGAACTGAAGTGCTCTCACATACAAAGGTTTCTCTACATGCTGCTCTGAGCTCATGCGTAAACCTTTGCGTAAGCACAATTCATGACACCTTGCGTATGAATAGGAATGATTGCATATACATGGCCTGATAGCAACAAACATGAATAAAAGTATCAGTCGATTCATTTCGGCTCATATTTCCTCTTACGGTAAACATCCTCCTCATTACGGTTTTCATCCTTCTCTCAGATTGACACACGCTATAGCCAATCAACAACCAGCAAGTCATCTTCAATAAGGACCTCCCCTTTCCATTTTGAGTTAATGTTCATGTGTTTCTGATTTTGCTCTAGTGCTTTCTTATTTGTTGTTTTTTTTTTCTTTTTGTTGTGTTTTTGATTTACTGTTGGGTTTGTGGCTAACGTTCAAGTGAAGAATCTGGGACGCCAAAACTGCAAAAACTCAGAAATTATCATTAATGACCATAGTGTGGGTCAAAACACAGTCAGGCAAAGTTATTTTTGGAAAGATAAACAACAGTCAGAAAAACCAAGGCTCAGAAATGCATAAAACAGCTGAAAAGACTTTGCAAAGAGAGAAACGCTGCCTCCTTGGAAGATGTAGGTACGAGATTGGAGGCTATGATTACGATGTAGCGTAGCAGGTTTTTTTTTTTTATTGGCAAAAAGTAGATGGTGTGAGTGACATTCTCATCAACGTCGATGCAAAGTTGCACACAAAATGTGTAAAAACTTTACAAAACTGTACAACTCTAAAATCTTAGCATGTACTCTAGGTGTCACATTCATACTGGTGGCTGCTGTGACTTTTTGTTATTGCCACACCCCCAACATGAGGCTCATAGTAAAATACGTAGTTACGACATTGTGGTTCAAGTATGCTCACCTCATAATTGCGATATTTCTGAAAGCAATGGAAACAACAGAGTGTGCACAGACAAACTACTCACTGAGCTAACATAGTGCAGGTGTACACAATCAGGTAACACAGCAATGACAGGACAGGGGCGGAGTTACTGCTATCACTACAAAGTAGATGTATTTGAAACATGTTACTGAGTGGGGTCAGGGGCTCAAGTTCCACACTGCAGTCTGGTGGATTATCCATCTTCAGATGCATATGGATAGCTATAGCGCTAACTAACATCTGGAACATCTGTAAAACCACTACGCAAGGAACCATAAACTCCTCCATCCTGAAGATGTCAAGTAACTTCAAGTAACAGCTTCACCTCTGACTGACACTGGAGACTCCTTCCAAAGATTTTATATAAATAAATGTCTCCTCAGATAATATCAACACTTATTTTTTAATCTGTTTATGTGAAACGTCCGCTGTACACGTCCCTGTGAACGAGCTGTTACTATAGAAACCATAACGTATTAGACGTTAGACACTTTAATATAAACCTGCGCTACTGTCATCTTCTGACCAATCACAATCTGGAATTCAGTTCAGTGGGGGTTTTTTTATGACGTTCTACAGGAAATGAGACACTAGTCATAAGCTGAATCTTTTATTTATTTTCAGTTATTGTTTTTTTTAATATATATATTCTATATGTATGTTATAATATGCAAATTTTATGCAAATCATCAAACCAGCTGCTTTCACAGTAGTACACTCTCAGTGAGAGTGAATTGAAAGTAATTACCGTGTGTGTGTGTGTGTGTGTGTGTGTGTGTGAGACTCACGGGTGCCGTCGAAGCGAGTGGCGATGGTGTCCAGGAAAGTGTTTTGTGGGGCGAGGAGCCCCTTCATCACCGGCATGGCGGGGACACACGACCTGTCTGTCTTCCTGTCAGTGTGTCTCAGACTCTCGGTGTCTCTCTGTCTGTGTGTCTGTCTGTCTTTCCCCCCTTTTCGCTCCTCACTCCATCCTCTGAGTCGAGGGCACCGGTTTGGACTGAACTACCCCATGGGGTAAAAAATAAAGGAGGGATTCCCCTCGTTTCTGTTCAAACTGTTTCTTCCTCTCGTTCTCTCTTCCTCCTCTTACCTTTCTTCTTGGAGAAATAGAGTGAGTTCTCAGAATTACTCCGATCTTCAATCCATCCCTCTGTCCTCCTTTGTGTCCTTTATCAGTTTCCCTCGTTTTTTTGTCCTTGTCCTCTTTCTCTGCACCGTTCGCTCTGTCGTTTATCCGCTTGAGGTGTGGTGTCTCTGTGTGCGTCTTTACACCTCACTGCCTCACTGCTCCACTTCCCTCTGCTACTCTCTCTCTCTCTCTCTCTCTCTCTCTCTCGCATGCACTCCTTCTCTGTCTCTCCCTCCCTCCTTCTATTGCTCCTTTTCTCGCTCTCCCTCTCCTTCATCTCTCTTCCACTCTCTTTCTTTGTCTCTCTCTCTGTTTCTTTCCCTCTGTCTCTCTCTCACTTTCTCTGTCTTTGTCCCTCTTACTGTCTCTCTCTCTCATTCATTGTCTCTCTCTCCTTCCCTCTGTCACATCTTCTCTCGCTCCCTCTCTCTGACCTTCTCTGTTTCTTCTTCCGTCTTTCTAACTCTTTCTCCTTCGCTTTCTTCTTCTATTTCTATCTCTCTCCCTCCCTCTGTCTCTCTTTTTCCCACTATGCCTGTCCCTCTTACTGTCTGTGTCTCTCCCCTCTTTCTAATGCTACCTTTCTCCCCACCTCTCTTTCTTCTTCCATCCCACCTTCCATCTCTCACACCCTGTATTTCTTTCTCTCTTTCTCCCTCTATCACTCCTTTCCTCACTCTCTCTCTCATGCTCTCTTTCTCTCTCTCTCTGTTTTTTCTGTCTGTCTATCTCTCTCTCACTCTCTTTCTCTCTGTCAGTGTAGTTTTCAGCAGTTACAGCTTCACCAAAGCACAAAGACATTTTATACAAATCAATCAATCAATCAATCAATCAATCATTACAGAGTGCAAAGGTCAATCAGAACTCTGTGTGTGTGTGTGTGTGTGTGTGTGTGTGTGTGTGTGTATCACTCTATCACACATTGGGCCTCACACTGTGCTGCCAGAGCAGTGCTCTGCTTCTGCTCAGTGTGTGTCTGTGTGTGTGTGAGAGAGAGAGAGAGAAAACGATCCACACACACACACACACACACACACACACACACACACTGTACTCTTGCACAGATATTTCCATTGGATTGCACTGCGATGTAACTCAGTTCTATGCTCTAAGCACATTTTGTGGTTAAAGTGCGCCTTTTGTTTGGATTTTGTAAAAATTTGTATCTGTTTAATAATCTGCATCACTCGTTTATTAACTCTCCCTCTTTTCTTCACTCTCTCTCCTCCTGTCTCTCGTTCCTCGTTACGTGTCTCGCTTTCTCTTTGTCCACATCTTTTATATCTGTTTTTTCATCTGTGATGCTCCATGTGTGTGTGTGTGTGTGTGTGTGTGTGTGTGTGTGTGTGTGTTCTGCAGAACTGAACCGAAGTGCTTGCACGGAAACTCACACACACACACACACACACACACACGTCGGCGACGGTGTCCTTGACGACCTTGTTCCCCCAGGGTCTCTGTTTGTGTGTGTGCGTGTGTGTGTGTGTGATTTACCTCCCGCTGTTGTAGGTGTAGTTCCAAATGAAAGACTTGTGCCATATTAATGCAGAATTATGTAAATGGGATGCGCAGAACATTAAATATTGAGACGTACTTCAGCGGAGGTTATTAAGAGTCCTGAATCGGGATGAAGAGGACGTTTAGCTTTGTTTCCTCACACTGAGTACCGCACACACTCAACACACCTCGTCACGTTGAACACTTATTCATTAATATGCATTTATTCATGTGTGTGTGTGTGTGTGTGTGTGTGTGTGTGTGTGTGTGTGTGTGTGAGTACACACTCTGCTGTAACAGACTGAGACACAGGACATTCATACTACACTTTTTTTATTAATGATGTTAAAAACTCCCTCTTGGTTATCCCGCAAACTTGAAACTCGGAAAGTTCTGAGTTGGAGTTGTGTGTTTTGTGTGTGTGTGTGTGTGTGTGTGTTTACATTCCATTATTCATTTGAATATTAAAATTAATAACCCCCAAATCTCAGGATTTAGATAAAAAGCCTAACTGTCTAGCTGAAACCTAGCTGGCTAAATTAGCGTAGCTAATGTTCGACACATGCGTACTAGACGACACACGCACAAGCTGATGTCAGTGATTCTTGTAACTTTTAAAGTAATAAGATTATCTTTTCACAATCGTTTACATTTGAAATGTGTGTTAGGGGAAAATATGGTGACATTTTCACCGCTCTGTTACGTCCGCTGTTCCTTTTGGAGCACAGAGAGGAAACACCAGTAACCATCCTCGCTACTGTGTGTGGGTTTTGGGATAGACTGATTTCATCAGCTTTAAAATGCAGATCCAAGGATTTAAACAAGCGGTAAACTGCCAAGTTGCTAAATTTACTCTTCGTTTCTGTTGCAGCTGTAAGGGTTTAGATTAGTGTTAGCAACCTGAACCCTTACAGTTACAGCAAATTAGCACCCCCGGGTTAGCGACTCCTGTGTACTTGATGTCTTTTCAGGAAAGTAGCACACCAAATTCCCAAGCTGTATTGCATAAGACAGGCTTCTTGCAGCTTGCTTGTGCTAGCAAATTTAGCAGATGTCATTTTTTTCCCCTTTGTCTGAACACACAGAGCCACCAGAATAGAATTGACGACGTCAGGCCTGTGGAGAAAATGGGGCACCGCTAAAAATATTAGCCCACTTCCACAGAGCAGCGAGCAGAGCACAAAAACATGGCAGTGGACACGGGCGGCTCAGAATACATTCTTTATAAAATCCCGAAACACAGTGTGTCCCCCAGAACCTGAGGGAAAAGTCCAACTAAAACTAAGACTAAAAGTCTTTAGAGAGTTCACGCTCACGCTCTGTTCTAGGCTAAAGACATCTCCCCTCTTTGCACTGGTCCTTATTTATCTTCATATACTTATTTTTATTAGCTTTATGTATGTAATAATGTAATAATAAACACATAACATTTGCAAAAAGTTTTATATTATAAAATAGTATAATATAACTTTTTTTTTTAAACTAAGTGTGTAAAAGGGCGCAGTAAAAGCTCAGAGCTCGAATCTGGCGCCATCTTGTGGAGAAACCGCCTAACTGCCTGACGGAACCGGAAGTGACGTATTCATTGTTATTGCGTGATAAATCCGCTGGAAAAAAAACAGTTGCTACTCTTCAGTGAAACTGAAGCCGTTTCATAATTATGATTATGAATTTGTAAATGATTAAAAATTATCCTGACAATATTGAGTTACTTCAACAGAAATATATAAATAAACCGTTAGACAGTAAACATTAGCTAATAACACACCTTTAGATTGATTGTATTCTTTTTAATGAATTAGGAAAAAGAAAAACTTGATAAATCTACATATTATTATTATTTTTAGCTATTTTGCATAATCATGCATAAATACTTGTTTTGTCTAGGAATATAAAATATTTCTGTACGTTATTTTTTGTGCCATAAAATACTAATGCTAAGTCCAAATGCTAAGTGAGTAAACTTTTAGCTGTTTTCTGTCCATCAAATACGATTACGCTTATTAAAAGCGCTGTTTATTTGTTTGTTGTTTGTTTTTCATCGCAGGCGTTACCAGGATACAGCATACGTGCTTTCGTTCCGTAATTTACATTGGCTCGTACTGATTGGCTAGCTCACAGTTTACCCGACTTACCCGGATCCGGAAGTAGGTCTTCACGTCAGAAAAGAAGGCCAAAACAAGGGGTTCATTTTCCCACCTGTATTCCTGAAAACCCCGCCCCACTTTCTATGATTGGCTAATAGTGTCCTGCTTCTGCGCTCTGATTGGTTTATACTTTGCGTTGACGGGCAGATCGTAGAGTTTGGTTCTGAAACTAGCCAATGGTAACGCAGAAGTCGGGGTTTGTGTGAATACGGGTGGGGAAAAACACCGGGAGGAAAAAAAACTGTCATGTTTTGACAAGGAAACAAGTGAAAGAGAAAAGTCTGACGTCTTGCAGTGTGAATATTAACAAACGCAATTCGTCCATCTTCACTTAAAGTGAAAATAAGCGCTAAGGTGAGTGTCTTACAGCTTGTGCTGTCTTTGGCTAAATTGAGTTTAACCTAGCTAGCCTGTTAGCTAACATTAGCCATGCTAGCTACTAGCCTGTGAGTTAGCGCTCCGTCTGAACTTTAATAACATTAATAAACTTTTAATAAAATGAGTAGATTATATTGAAATTAAACACTTATTGAGTAAAATGTAAACGTGATGCCAGCTATGCTTCAGATATATGTCACTGGCTAAGTCAGCAAAGCTAGCTAGAGCGCTAACTAGCACTAAAACAACAAGATTGTTTAATTAGCCCTTAAAAGTTTAGTCGAGGAGGCTCCCCCCGGAAGTTACGTCACTTGGTAATGGGTTTATGATAATGATCGTGTCTCAGAGTAGCGTGTGAGTGGAAGAGTTGAATTATTAACACTTTATCAGCTTTTCTCACTTCCCCAATCCTGTGTAGAAACAGGGCTGAGCTGATGTATCGCTCGTGCAATATACCGCGATCTGGAAGCCTGAACTTGTGTTAAAACTGATAGTAACTAGAAACGGATAAAAAGTGTACTGTCAGTCTGTAGTAAATAAGAATCTGTGTAGGTCTCCTGCAGTCATCTCGTCTTGTTGTTCCAGACTGATCCCGCCTTCTCGTCCTGTTCGTGTCTGAGCGTCTGGACTCGGATCCACATCGTCAGCACGTCGTCATGGCGGGTCGACCCAACGGGCCGGCCGCGGGGAACAAGATCTGCCAGTTTAAGCTGGTTCTGCTGGGCGAGTCGGCCGTGGGGAAGTCCAGTCTGGTCCTGCGCTTCGTCAAGGGCCAGTTCCACGAGTACCAGGAGAGCACCATCGGAGGTTCTCGCCCGCTGACCGCTTCTGCTCTTGTCACCTGTATCGCTGCATTGAGGTGATTAATTGACTAATCCCGACTCTCACTGTTTTGTGTCTAGCGGCGTTCCTCACACAGACCGTGTGCCTGGATGACACGACAGTCAAGTTTGAGATTTGGGACACAGCCGGACAGGAGCGCTACCACAGCCTGGCCCCGATGTACTACAGAGGAGCTCAGGCGGCCATCATCGTCTACGACATCACTAACACCGTGAGAGGACACTCACTCACTCACTCACTCACTCACTCATTCACTCACTTGTTCACTCACTCATTCATTCATTAACTCACTCGTTCACTCACTCATTCATTCACTCTCTCACTCCAACTCTCTCTCTCATTCACTTACTCACTCATTCATTCACTCATTCATTCACTCACTCACTCGTTCACTCACTCTTTCATTCATTCACTCACTCGTTCACTCACTCTCACTCCAACTCTCTCTCTCATTCACTTACTCACTCATTTATTCACTCATTCACTCACTCACTCCAACTCACTCACTCACTCATTTATTCACTCATTAATTCTGAGTTTGTGTGTGTTTGGGTGTGTGAGAGAGTTTGTGTGTGTGGGTATGCGTGTGTGTGTGTGTGTTTGGGTGTGTGTATGTGTGTGTCTCTGATTCTGCTTCCTGTAGCTCCCAGTGATCACAGAGGCGCCGTTCTTCGGGTTTATAGCTTTTAGTGTGTCTTCAATTTCTAAACTGTGATCATGTCAGAATTTGTCTTTTTTCAGGTTCTTTGTCTTCAGATTTTCATCTAATTGGATTTGTGTGTTTAGTGTTTAGTTTGGTTTGGGATTTAATTTCATTTTTCCACGGTTCAGTGTTCATGTTCTTTAAACTTGTTTCACATGTATTCAGTCTAGATTTGGGGTGCGTGGTTATGCGTGTGTGTGTGTTTGGGTATGTGTGTGAGAGTGTTTGTGTGTGTGTGTGTGTGTCTCTGTGGGTGGGTGTGTGTGTTTGGGTGTGTGTGTGTGTTTGGGTGTGTGAGAGAGTTTGTGTGTGTGGGTATGTGTGTGTGTGTGCTTGGGTATGCGTGTGTGTTTGGGTATGCGTGTGTGTGGATGTGTGTGTTTGGGGGTGTGTGTGAGAGAGTTTGGGTGGGTGTGTGTGTGTGTGTTTGGGCGTGTGGGTGTGTGTTTGGGCGTGTGGGTGTGTTTGGATGTGTGAGAGAGTTTGTGTGTGTGCATTTGGGGGTGTGTGAGAGAGTTTGGGTGTGTGTGTGAGTGTGTGTGTGTGTGTTTTATTCTCTCACTCCCTCTCTCACTGTCTTACTCAGTCTATCTCTCACTTATTCACTATTTCACTCACTGTCTCATTCAGTCACTCAGTCTCTCACTGTGTGCGTGCGTGTGTGTGTATGTGTGTGCGTGCATGCGTGTGTGTGTATGTGTGTTCAGGAAACGTTTGTGCGAGCGAAGAATTGGGTAAACGAGCTGCAGAAACAGGCGAGTCCCAACATTGTCATCGCCCTGTCCGGGAACAAAGCTGACCTCGCTAACAAGAGAGCTGTCGATTTCCAGGTGTGTGTGTGTGTGTGTGTGCGCGTGTGTGTGTCAGTGTGTCAGTTGTGTTGGATTGACAAACTATTTGCCATTTTAACGTTGTGATGTGTGACCCGGAACAGGAAGCGCAGGCGTACGCTGACGATAACGGCCTGCTGTTCATGGAAACTTCGGCTAAAACCGCCATGAACGTCAACGAGATATTTATGGCTATTGGTAAGTCGAAACGCACACACACACACACACACACACACACACAGTGCCAACCATTTTAGACAATTTTGCATGCACACTTTGTTATTAATTGCTGTACGTAGCATGTTTTTCCTAGTAAAAGGAAGAAGGTAAACAAAGGGCGGAGCTTAAGTTAAATCTCATCAGCCAATCACAAACCTAATAACTGCTAGCTTTTCAGTTTTGCGTTCACTGAAATAAAATCCGTACTCGACTCGCGCTATAGACAGATGGTGCTACCTGATTGCTTGATTGGCTGATCAGATTTAGCTTTAGCTCTGCCCCTTATCTGACTTTTTGGATCGGAGAATATGATTGGCTGGAAGCCCCTTGCTGATGCTAATTTGCTCATTTCATGCACTTCTCCGTCCTACAGCTAAGAAGCTGCCGAAGAACGAGCCTCAGGCTGGGGGAGGTGGGGCGAGTGGGCGGGGCCGAACAGGTGTGGACCTCCAAGACTCCGCCCACCAGAGCTCCTCAGGCAAATGCTGCAACTGATTCGCTGATTCATTGATTCTGGTAGCAATGGGTCCAAACAGAACGCAGAGGAGCTGAAGATGAGCACCTGGCCTTTATGATGATGATGATGATGATGATGATTCCTTCAGAGATTATGTTTTTGATAATTTTTTTTCCCTAAAGAAATCATATAAGCTAGCACTTCCTCTTTGTCTCTCTTGCACTTCCTGTCTGGTTTATCCATATTTTATGAAAATACTAACATGATTTGTGTCTCGAGGCTCGTTTTTAAAACACGATAAAACAGCTGTGAGGTTGTTTCGGTGGTGGGTGGTGCATTTACCACTTTCCCCCCTCCTCCTCCTCCTCCTCCTTTTAACGTTATTTAGTTTTTGTCCTTTGTTTGTTGCGTAACGATCTTAATGATGAGCTCATGGCGGGAATCTTACACCCAAATCATTTTGTACACGAGTGAGTATAGTTTTTACTGCAACGGTGGACATCATGGCATTATTATTGGGGTTTTGTGTGTGTGTGTGTGTGTGTGTGTGTGTATGTGTGTGTGTGTGTGTGTGTGTGTGTGTGTGGATGAGCATTACCTCTGACACCTGAAGAAACATTTTTAACGTTGTGGTTTTTCGATCTGTAAAGCGGGAAATTAAAAAGGAGGGAAACATCTGTGTGTAGTGTGCTTCCTCGGTTTGAAACACAGCCACTTAATCTGCACTCAAGAGTGATGAATATTCATGATTATGCAAATTTGAAAACATAAATAGTGTAATATTGCAAGCTTAGGAAATCAGTCTCTAGGCATAGGTTTGATATCAGAATCAGTCTCGAATGACCTTGACATTTTCTCACCGATTTATTGAACATGTTTGAATATAACGTTACCATGACGACAACCATCTATTCATCACTGATGTTAGCTAGATTAGGTAGCAAGGATAATGTACAGGTTCTTCAACCAGACGTTTCAGGGTAATTCCTCATTACAGTCAATACAAGCAGTGACGGAGGATTTATGACTTCACAAACTGATGAGATATTAATTCACAATAATTACGTAATATCTTGAAATATTGAGATATAACGTCAATAACAAGATATCTTGAAATATTGAGATATTACGTCACAACGATGACGTAATATCTTCAAATATTTAGATATTACGTCATAATAATGACGTAATATCTTGAAATATTGAAATATTATGTCACAATAATGAGATATTAAGATATTATAACATAATATCTTGACGTAGCGAGGTAGTACCTCGAAATAATGAGATAAAGTAACAACACGCTACAATCTGCGTCCACGGCGCTATAGGAACGCGTTTATCACCACATCGAGTTTCTAGGGGACGCGATTTAGCGACGGACACGCCTCCTCAACGTCTATTGGCTGGTTTTGACAAGCCTCAATCTGATTGGCCAAACAGTGGTCCTTCTCTGTGAGAGTGTCGACTTAAAAACCGCAGGGTGAGTCCTAAATGGTTCTGTTATTTGGCATGTAGTGCCCTAGGGAGGGTGTGGAGGTGTTATTTTGCGCCCTATCTAGGGCACCTATCTAGGGAATAGAGAGAGATTTGGGATGCGGATTTTGCTTTCACGAGGACTTATAGGAAACCGGATGCTCTGTAAGAGCTAACTGTTATCGCTGTATTTATGTATAAGATAGTTACATGCATTTTTATGTAAACATTTATATGACACAGTTTGTGCTCGTGCTGCTTCCGGTTCCACATCGATGAGGTTTTGTCCTGCTAGCACATTTAGCTTGATTAGCGGCTAGCGCGCGCAGGTAGGCACACACTCGGCTTTAACGGGTTTTTGTGTGTATAAATAAATAATTAATAAATTTCTCTGATTATCCGCTGACTCAGAGATGTCGTAGACATTAAAGTTTAACTTAATACGAGCAGTTAAACGGAGTACTGATGTTTATTAAGCGCTAGCTGTTGTTTGTACACTGTTAGCCTGTTAGTTATTTAACCTGCTGTAGTGGGTGCTTTGGTAATAAAGTGCGCGTGCGTGTGCATGAATTTGCATGAATGTGCATAATTAATCTGTCCTAAAAGCCCTTAAGCTTCTTTCTCGCGAAATGAGTTCAACAGGGCAGCATTTGAGAATCTGTTGGAAGTGTTCCGATAGTCTGTGCACCCTGTGTAGCACACTTGTTTCTCTGATCCTTGTTTCATGCACTATGTAGTGTACTACAAAGGGATTATGCACTCTATATCATACCTTATATGTCCAATGGACAGCTTATGTACACCCTACATAGTGCACTGTATGTCCCCTTGCATAAGTGCACTATATAGGGTGTGAACTAATGACTTATGCCTCCTATGTAGTGCACAATACATTCCATAAGGTGCTATTTTGGAATTCAGCACCCTAGTCCATTACACAGGGCATGATATGACAGGTGCACCCTACGTAGTGCACTACATATATAAAACTGAAGGCTGTTTATGGGTTCAGGAACCTAGTGCATCTAGCTGTGCACTAGGTAGGGTGTGAAATAATGACTTGTACACCCTACGTAGGGCACTCTTTGTCCAATAGGGAGCCATGTAAGCTTTCCCTATAGAAGTGCACTACAGTAGTATATGGAATAGGAGCTTATGTACCCTATGTAGTGCACTACATGGCTCCAACTACATATTAGAGTGTTCAGGCTCCTCACTCCTCCAGCAAGTGCACTATGAAGGGCGTATGCACCCTGTATCGTGTCTCATATGTTCTCCAATGCTGTTTGAGAATTGCTCCCTATAGTAGTGCCCTACATAGTGCTCACTATGTCCAATAGGGAATGTAGTTTCCTATGTAGTGAAGTGGACTGACTTCTGTGTACTATGTAGTGCACTACTTGTCTTATACATGTGCACTACGAAGGGTGAAATAATGACGTATTGCACAAATTACACACTGCTCTCTGTGTAATAGTCTTCATCTTTTGGCCTCGTTTCAGAAGATGTCCTTTCATCCTGGACGTGGATGTCCACGAGGGCGCCCTCCCCCTCAAAATTACCCACCTGTCCCCCTGCGTTTGCCTCCTCCTCAGTCCCTTGCGCCCTCCGTGCCCCCTCCCTACCCCTATGACCCCTCGACGCCCCACTGTTCCACCTACAGCCCTCAGTGCACCAACACCTACATGTCCAACATGCCGCCTCGTCCCGAATTCCCTCCCTACCCTGTCCCAGCGTCCTCCCAGGGTCCTCAGTGCCCCTTGCGCCCTCCTTTCCCACCCCCGCCACTGCACCAAGGCTTTCCAGAACCCCCTAATTTCCCCCCGCCCCCTTTGCCTGTCCCTGCAGGTGGCCCTGCCCCCTCTCCAGGCTCGTATCCTTACGTCCCGCCTCCTCCTCCTCCACCCTCGATGCCTCCTTCTGTACCCTTTCAGCCTCCCTACTCCATGAATTACCCCCCTCAGCCCCACTTACCCCCTCTACCTCCTAATTTCTACCCCTCCTCTGAATCCGGTTCCTTCAAACCCATGGAGCATTTCCATCACTTCAAGAGTGACAAGTCGCCCGAACGGCCACGACGGCACAAAAGCTACGGGTACGGTGGGTACAGCGGGCACGGAGAGCGGCGGGAGCGAGGGCGGAGTCCGGACAGGAGACGACAGGAAGGTGGGCGGTACCGGTCGGAGAACGAAAGGGGACGGACCCCCCCGAGACACCGGAGCCGAGAGCGCAGCAGGTGGGCGAGTCAACCATTAATCGTTTAACCTTCAGAACATCTGTTATTACATACTCGTGACGTGACGTTCACTCAGTTACTAAATCACTAAGTACACGGAGCTACGTTACTTTATCGTTACAGTCGTAATGTTTACCTCCTTGCATACTTGATTAGTTACAAAACAAAGTAGATAAATGGCTAAACATGTTGCTTGCTTGACTGCATACTAGCCCACTCACATACTACACATGCTAGTGTATTTAAGAACAAGCCTACTTGTGTACAGTAACATTATTATCTACAGTAATGTTATAACGTACAGTAACTTTATTACTGTAAAGTAACGTTATAACGTGCAGTAACTTTATTACTGTAAAGTAACGTTATAACGTGCAGTAACTTTATTACTGTAAAGTAACGTTATAACGTGCAGTAACGTTATAACGTACAGTAACTTTATTACTGTAAAGTAACGTTATAACGTGCAGTAACTTTACTACTTACAGTAACGTTATAACGTGCAGTAACGTTATTACCTACAGTAACGTTATAACGTGCAGTAACTTTACTACTTACAGTAACCTTATAACGTGCAGTAACTTTATTACCTACAGTAACGTTATAACATGTAGTAACGATAATTACAGTGATGTTATAACCTGCAGTAAAGTTATAGCCTACAGTAGAGTTATAACATGTAGTAACGATGATTACAGTAACGTTATAACGTGTAGTAACGATAATTACAGTGATGTTATAACCTGCAGTAACGTTATAACCTACAGTAACGTTATAACGTGTAGTAACGATAATTACAGTGATGTTATAACCCAGAGATCACTGCACACGCGTTGTGTCTTATTTGCATGTATTGTTACTGTTTGTCGTCGCTCAGGGAGCGCTACCGTCACCGGGACAGCAGAAGCTCTCCTCCACCGGACCGCCACAGGAAACGAGCCCGCAGCCGCTCAGGAAGCAGAGAGAGAAAGCGTGGACGAATGGAGGAGGACCGGGAGCGAGAGAGAGAAAGAGAAAGGGACAGAGAAAGAGAAAGAGAGCGAGAGAGGGAGAGGAGGGTGGAGGCAGCAGGAGGAAACAGAGAAAGAAGCTACAGAGAGACAGAGGATGAGGAGGAGGAAGAGTTACTGAAGCCGGCGTGGATCCGCTGCACTCACGCTGAGAACTACTACTCCAACGACCCCATGGATCAAGTGGTAACGTTATTTCACTGTTTACGATATTTTTACCGTATTGTATAAATTAACACATTATATATTCTCTTGTTCTTTACTTTAGCTAACATACGTTAACTATTAGGATTGAAACCCTTTCTACATATCTAGATTTTTAGCTAAACGTGTTTGCACTAGTGGACTAGCTATGTTTAATTCTGTAGTTTATGGATTTATTAGCTACTCAGCTATTCGCATGCTTCACTTGTTGTAACTCTAGCTAGCAGCATATTTAAAAACTAGCTAACATATGCCAGCCAGGAGAGTTTGTCTACTTATTGAACCCCTCCGACTCTTCCCAGGGCGACTCGACAGTAGTGGGAACGAGTAAACTGAGGGACCTGTACGAGCGCTTTGAGGAGGAGCTCGGACGACGTCAGGAACGCGCCAAATCCTCCCGCCCCAAGTGGGAACCACCCAAAACCAAACTGGACCTGGACCATGGTACGATTCTCTTATAATAATAAGGTTCAAATATTTTTTTTTCAGATTTATGATTAATTCGGTATTAAATAATAATTTACTAACTCATAATTTAGTCTACATGCATACTTGCATACTTGCACACTTACCTACAGAATTCAAGAAGTAGTTATTATTAATAGTAAAGGTTTCATCTCAGTCCTGATTCAGGATCGTGTGTGTGTGTGTGTGTGTGTGTGTGTTGCAGATGAGAGTTCGAGTGATTCGGAGTGTGACTCGGATGGGGACAGCAGTTGCTCCAGCAGCTCCGACTCTGAGGTGTTTGACGTGATCGCAGAGATCAAGCGTAAGAAAGCGCACCCCGACCGGCTGCACGACGAGCTGTGGTACAACGACCCGGGACAGGTCTGTGTATATACACACACAGATACACACACTCAGTGTTCACACTCACAGGTAGGAGCGGTTACTATAGAAGCTATAACATATCGGAACGACCGATTTGCAGCTGCACTAACGTCAGAGCTGCTGTTAGGGAAAATGAATCAACACCTTCTGACCAATCAGAATGCAGAATTCAGCACTGCAGCGGTATAGTGAATATTAAATTGTCGTTTCTTCTCTAATGTCTCTCACAAACACACACACACACACACACAGTATATATTTATATACTTTATGTTGAATGTTTATTTGTTTCAAAATCACAATTAATTAATAATTAGCCTGTGCTTATTTGCGTACTTATCTACTTGCATACTTGCCGCTCTAGCTACTCCTTTACGTGCTTATTACCACAGTAATAGTACATTAATACTAATATTAACATTAATAACACTGTATTCTTGAATTTTGTAGCTTAAAAATGATACAAAGTATAAAATTAATCTCTTTAGCTTTTTTTCTAATGTTAAAAGTGTGTGTGTGTGTGTGTGTGTGTGTGTGTGTGTGTGTGTGTGTGTGTGTGTGTGTATGTCCTGAAGATGAACGACGGTCCGTTGTGTAAGTGCAGCGCTAAAGCCAGACGCACAGGAATCCGGCACAGTATTTACCCCGGCGAAGAGGTGAGCACGTTCATGTGTTATTATCATTATTATTATTATTATCCCACTATTATTGTTCCACTGGCCCACAGACTCCTTTGTAGCCCCGGACTCGAGGGGAACACTGAACATCTGAATAAACTGTACAACTGCACGCTTTAGAGGTGCCAATACTTAGTGCCAGATGTCATCATATTAACATTGACAATATTGTTACCGTTTTTTTTTCTTCTTTTTTTCTCTTGATTCTTTTTGTTAACCGTGTAGACGGTGAAGCCGTGCCGCCCAATGAGCAACAACGCCGGCAAACTCTTCCATTACAGAATCACCGTGTCTCCGCCCACCAACTTCCTGGTGAGTCTCCGTCTTTCGCTCTTATTTATTCCTCCGTTCCCCCTCCTTCCTCCTTCTACATTGCTGTTTGCTTGTGTCATCAGTGACATCATTCACGCCGAGGTGAACGATTTTTTAATGTCATTATTATTCATTTACAAGGCTAATATAATCGAACCGAACATTTGTAGGATAAATAAATAAATTAATAATAATACTACATTTGAAATGTATAATATTTATTACAATATTACATTTTTTATTGCACCTTTTATACATTTAAAATGCAGCTCAGAGTTGAAGGAAACAAAAGGTAGTCAAAGATAAAATAGTAAAATAGGCCAGTAATAAAAATGTAATTAATAGCAGAAAGAAAAACTGTGCAATAATTAAAATAATAATAATTAAAATAATATAAATCATATTAATCTACTGGCATCCAACATGCATCTGATTTGAATTCATAAAAATTCTGAGTTTTCGTTTAAACTTCCTTCATTGACACATTGCTCTAATTTCACTCTGGGTTTCTTTTACATTACCCACAATGCAGTTCTGCTGCTCACTGCTGAGGGAATCAGCCTAAGGAGAACGATGCAGCAGCGCTTTAGTCTTTTACTCTGTCCGGTTCACACTGAACATTTAATCGTGTAATAAATTAATTTAAAAATTTTTTTTCTGCTATTAGACGCCATTCTAACTGTCTGTCTCTCTCTCTCCCTGTCTCACTCCCTCTCTTTCTCTCTTCCTCTCCCTCTCTCCCTCGCTCTTTCTCTCTCCCTCTCTCCCTCCCGCTGTCTCTCTCCATCTCTCTCTTTCTCTCTCCCTTTCTCTCTCCCTCTTTCTCTCTCCCTCTCTCCCTCCCTCTGTCTCTCTCCATCTCTTCCTCTTTCTCTTTCTCTCTCCCTCTTTCTCTCTTCCTCTCTCTTTCTCCCCTTTTCTCCCTCTCTCTCTCCCCCTCTCTCTCCCTCCCTCTGTCTCTCTCCATCTCTCCCTCTCCCCCTCTTTCTTTCCCCCTCTTTCTCTCTCCCTCTCTCTTTCTCTCTCCCTTTCTCCCTCTCTCAATCTCTCTCTCTCTCCCTCCCTCTCCTCTCCCCCCCCCCCCGCCCCAGACGGACCGGCCGACGGTGATTGAGTACGATGATCACGAGTACCTGTTTGAAGGATTCTCTCTCTTCTCACACACTCCTCTCACTAACGTAAGAACAGAAATAAAGTATAATATATAAAACAGAACTCCCGAGCGCAGAGGATGTGATTCACACACGTGGAATAGAATTTACATCCACTGCGTTTGGAAGACGCCATTTTGTGACATGACTTGAACAAGTACTTTGTTGTTTACTTGGAAAACAAACCCATCATCCTGCCATGCTGTCAGAGCAGAACTCATGTTCATCTCTGGGTCTTCAGGCAGTGGAGGAGCTCGGCCAGGCCGCACGCGTGCACCTGAGCGTTTAGATCAGGCTTTAAATCTACAAGATGTGAGCGGTGTTGCTAACTCTAATTTGCATATTCATGATTCATTGTGTTCATTTGCATACCAAATTACAAACTAGGTGCAGATATATAACATTCTTTTTTTATTATTATTTTTATTTTTTTTTATTAAAAAGAAGTCGTCTTTGCTCAAAGTAACTATTTCTGTGTTTACAAAGTTCTAACATTTCTCTCAAGAACACAGACAAAATGAAGCAGTGGCAGTGAAGAGTCAGGAGATAGACACAAAGGAAACGGAATAACTCACTTCTGTTATTGTCACCAAAATCACCAAAAGCAGAATTTAAGACCCAGAGCAAAGACGTGCGAGGGTCGGACAAACAATGGTGAACACTGATTGGATGTTGAGAACAGGGGTGCTCAGTGATTGGTCAATAGGAACAATGGTGAACACTGATTGGATGTTGAGAACAGGGGTGCTCAGTGATTGGTCAATAGGAACAATGGTGAACACTGATTGGTCGATGGGAACAATGGTGATCACTGATTGGTCGATGGGAACAATGGGGATCGGTGATTGAAGATGGGAACGATGGGGATCGGTGATTGAAGATGGGAACAATGGGGATCGGTGATTGGTCGATGGGAACAATGGGGATCGGTGATTGGTCGATGGGAACAATGGGGATCGGTGACTGGTCAATGAGGACAGTGGGGATCGGTGACTGGTCAATGAGGACAATGGGGATCGGTGACTGGTCAATGAGGACAATGGGGATCGGTGATTGGTCGATGGGAACAATGGGGATCGGTGACTGGTCGATGGGAACAATGGGGATCGGTGACTGGTCGATGGGAACAATGGGGATCGGTGATTGGTCGATGGGAACAATTGTGAACACT
>JAKKZN010000012.1:1132536-1137536 GCA_033441825.1 Pangasius elongatus
CCTCATTTCCCTTCTTCCTTGTTTCTTCCCTTCCTCTTTCTTTTTTGTTTTCTGCCTTGTTTTAATAATTCCTTCCTTGTTTCCTTCCTCATTCTCTTCCTTCTGTGAGTCTTTCCTTGTTTCTTTGTTTCCCTTTTTTTCACGTCTCATTTGTTTCCTTCTGCATTTGTTTCTTTTTCCATTTTTTACTTCCTTGTTTTCTACGTTTTTCATTTCTTTCCTCACTTCCCTTCTTCCCTGTTTCATTACTCGTTTCCTTCCTCATTAGTTTCCTTCTCCAATTTCCACTTCCCTTCTTCCCTGTTTCTTTCCTTGCTTCCTTCTTATTTTTTCCTTCTTTCTTTATTCCCTTCCATATTTTTGCTTCGATTCTTTCCAGAATAAATATTATATCGTGTATTATTTAAACACGACCAAAAATGTAAAACCTTCTCTTCCATTTCGTTCGTGTCTTTTCTTTTTTAATTCCTTTTTTCTCATTTCTTTTCTCTGACAGTTTTCTCCCCCTCTCCATTCTCTCCGTTCTTCAACTTCTTTGTTATATGAAACATTAATAATGATAGACAATTGAGTTGTTTTTTTTTTTTTATTGCTAGTTTTTGTTTGTTCTCTCCATCCATTCCTGCGTTTCTTCTCCTCCTCAGCTGGCCATGACTCACCCGAGTCATCACCTGAACTTCGGGATGAACCCCGATCACGCTCGCAACTCTCTGTCCAACTGCGGCATCCGCCAGCCCAAATACGGCGACAGGAAAGTCCATCACATGTACATGAGGAAAAAAGGTGCACGATTAACGCCAACTGAACGCTCACACTTCGTTAATAAGAAAGTGATTATAAAGTGAATCTGCTCTCTGCGTTCATTCTGTATCGTTTTTATCACTCCTTTTTTCAGGATTTTCTTCTGATTGTTTTTTTTTTTACACTTTTGTTTCTTGTATTTTTTTCAGTTTCTTTTTCTCTTTCCTTTTGCATTTTACTCATTTATTGCGTTTATTTTAACTCCCATATTCTACACTCTCTGTCTATTAAATACTTTATTTTTTTTTTATTCTGTTCTTTTTAGTCTTTTTTCTTTGCATTTTCATACATTTTATACTTACTCTCTTTTTAGCACCCTTTTTTTATACAATTCTTACATTTTTCCTTTTTCTGTTTTTTTTCTTTCACATTTTTTTCCCCCTTTTTTCTTCTTGTACTCTTTCTACTCCACCCAGACACACACACACACACACACACACACACACACACTTGTTTAATATTCTCTCCTCTATCAGGAATCAACACGTTGATCAACATCATGTCCCGGCTGGGTCAGGACGACCCCACACCTTCCAGGTGACTATATTTTTCTTTAGCTTTTTTTCTTCTAAAAAAAAAAAAAAACAAAAAACTTTGATCTTGTGTGTGTGTGTCTGCGTCTGTGTGTGTTATTAAATATGTCTCACTCTCTCTGACAGAATTAATCATAATGAGCGTCTGGAGTTTCTCGGTGATGCTGTTGTTGAATTTCTAACCAGGTGAGTGTGTGTGTGTCTGTCTGTGTCTGTCCCTCTCTCTCTCTCTCTCTCTCTCTGTCTCTCTCTCTCTCTCTCTCTCTCTCTGTAATTGTTATTCTGATATTTTCTCTCCATTTAAAGATCGAAAGTCTCCATGACAACCGGTAATTAGCCGACCAGAGACGTCCAATAGGGCAGACTCTCTAATTACAGACGCTATTATTAAACCAGAACAGCACGTCATACACACAGTGACGGAAACACACGCGACCTCTAGCTCTGTGTTCTAGGTAACAGAGCTTTAACCTTAGCCTTTATTTTGTCACACACTCATCTCATGTGTGTTTGCAGTGAATTATGGGCGTGACTGATAGTGCTGGAGATACGCTACAGCTACACCTCCTGCCAAATCGACCCGCTAGTTGAAAATACAGATGCTGGACGACGACTGATAAGCAGAGTAAGAAGATGAGAGCCCTAGGTGGAAGCTCGAGCACTTCAGTAGAGTGCTCCTTATAGCCAGAGAGCCAGTTCTCTCGCTACTGTTTATCCACGGGGACACTGTGTCCATGGCTGTGTTTCTGCGACGCATTTTCAGATGCAGAACTGAACCTCAGTCGAATCTCTACCTGCTTGCTTGCACCACTGGCAGGCTTCAGACAGGCCGTTTGTTTGTAGCTGGTGCGCATGTGGCATGGTGCATCTCGAATGCTATTGGCTGTTGTGTAAAGCACTTCAACGTGCCATCAGTCTGACTTCCTGTTTCAAAAGGAAGTACGTCAGTGTACAGAATCAGGTCACGGCTCTCAAGGCGTTTCATAGGGACTTTAAAATGGCCGACGTTTTAGTAACTTCAGCGATGATCGCTAGCATTTGTACCATTTTCTCACACCGTCATGAAATATTTATAGATTGTATTTGGAGCTGATGTGTGTTGTGGTGTGTGTTTCTCCAGCGTTCACCTGTACTACCTGTTCCCCAATCTGGAGGAAGGAGGATTAGCTACGTATCGCACTGCCATCGTTCAGAATCAGCACCTCGCTATGCTGGCTAAGGTGACGCAGAATATTTATTTATTTAGAGCTAATTAATAAACTGAATGTAGTTAGCATGCTATGTGATGTGTGTCAGGTCCACGTGTCCATGGTAACAACTTAATATTAACGAATAAACAGTGAACAGAATGCAACTGCAGACCAGCTCAAGGCTTCCAGTGCTGCAAGGATTTTCATTTTTCTGTTAATTATTATTATTATTATTATTATTATTATTATTATTATTGTTGTAATGATTTGTAATCGTCTTTGCCGTGCAGCTCTGTCAGGGCGAGGCGCTCGGCCTGCCGTTCTCTCTCAGCTCTCTTTCTGGCTGCGTGTGTAATTAAAGCTGAGATTATTGCAGAGATAATGTACGACTCCCCCATGAGGAATTAAAACCTCGCTCTGTTTCCCCCCTCGGTTCCTCTGCCCGCTTTCCTCCTCTTCCGTATTGAACAGCCGTAATCATTCCGTAACACGAGGGAGAAAAAAGCAATTACAACTTTCGCTTTCCTTCACGACGTCGCGCCAACAGTGTGTTTCGCCCAAAGACAAAATCGGTATAATCACGTCTCATCGTTTTTACATTTCCTAGTTAGCCAAAAAAAAAAAAAAAATTTCACAATTAAATGGGTTTTAAATTAATAAAATCATAATCTCTATTTTTTTTGGTGCATTTTTACATGAGCTGTATTTCACTCATCTTAAAAAAATGTTTTTTACCACTAATCTTGCTATTTAGCTATTTATTTATTTATTTATTTATTTGTTTGTTTAAATTTAATTTATTTATTTATTTATTTATACCAGTTGTGGTTAATTCCTTCACTCATTCATTTATTAGTTTATTATTTTCTGCTTGTGGACTTATTTATTTTTGTTTATTTATTTACTTACTTACTTACTTATTTATTTATTTATTTATTTATTTATTTATTTATACATACCAGGTGTGGTTAATTCCTTCACTCATTCATTTATTATTTTCTGCTTGTGTATTAATATACTTCTTTTTCTTCTTTCTTTCTTTCTTTCTTTCTTTATTTATTAGTTTCTGCTTGTGTATTTATATTCTTATTTATTTATTTGTTTGTTTGTTTGTTTCTGTGTATTTATTAATTTTTTTAGTTGGTTTTCTGTTTATATATTTATCTATTAGTTTATTAGTTTATTTCTGTTTGTCGTTTGTTTGTTTGTTTGTTTGTTTGTTTGTTTGTTTGTTTGTTTTATGGTAGTGTTTTCTCGCTGATGTTCTTCGTGTCACTGTCCCAATTCTCTAGCTAGCAGAGTTTTTAAATTAATAATTCATAGAACTTTACTGAAAGTTGGTTTTATTTGGACTCGTGATATTAGAGGGGGAAAACATGATCGTTTCTATGGTAACAGCTCATTCACAGACACTCGTGCGGCGGACGCTCCGTTAACGATAAACAGATAAACGGGTAATCGCTGATATTTCATGAGGAGACGTGTATTTGTTTAACATTTCTGGAAGGAGTCTCCAGTGTCAGAGGTAAAGCTGCATCTGAAAAGTGACGTGTGAGGCATCGGGATTTAAAAGGGATTTAAAAGGGATTTAAAAGTGTTTTGCCAAACACCAAACCCCCGAGGAGAAAAAAAAAAAAAAAAAAAACTATATTCAGTTGTGTCTTCTGTTTTTTTATTTTTTATTTTTTTTTTTATGAAAACTTTGGACCTTTTTGAAGTTCACTGGGCAGCTAAAAGCGAGAATGTCGTTCTCGTAGATCGTCTGTAATGATCTCTAAAACAAATTAAATAAACAGGTACGAAGGAAAAGCAAAAGGAGTGCATGAAGTGACCTCAGTAGCTAGCAGATAAGATTCTTTTTTTCGTTTTATTTATTTCCTTTAAGTTAGCTGTTGCATAAGATGCTGATGAGGTCTCTCATGTTCTTTGGTCTTGTTCCAGTTCATTACCTCGCAAAGAAACGTTTCTACACTTAAGTGTTTTCCACCGGACGTGACGTCTGGCCTCCTTCCTATTTGCTAGCAAGAAAAAAAAGATCAACTTTTTAATCTTCTCCATCTGGCTGCAGTTCACTCATCAGAGAAAAGTTTTCAGAATGAAGTGTGCGGTTTTTTAAACAATTTGCATAAACCTTGTGTCTTTTTTTTTGTTTTTTGTTCAAAATTTATTTTGGCCTTGTTCCAATTCTCTTGTTTTGAGTTGTTTACTTCTGTACGCTCAAGAACACTTGTAATTATCTCCCTTAAAAAAACTCATCTGCGGAAGACGTCCTCGTAATCCTCTGTGAAGTCGACGCTCTTCCCCGTAGGGTTCACGTTTATTTATTTTTCTGCATTTCTTTTCCCTTCTGTTGACTTTGTTTTGTTTTCATTTTCACATTTTTTTCCCACCTTTAATGTTCTCTTTTTTTTTTTCGCTGTATCTAATAAACACGCCGATCCATCACGTAGAGCACAGAAGCTGTGAATTGAAGCGG
>JAKKZN010000012.1:1140036-1143038 GCA_033441825.1 Pangasius elongatus
AGATTGTTAGCATTATTTATTAAGTTCCTTGCTACCACAGCTAGCTTTACTGTAAGCACTAGTTAATTAGGGTTAGTTTGTTAGCTTTAGGTTAACATCCAGAGATGTTAATTAGTTCAGTTTGAAAAGGTACTTGATTTAAACTTTAGCTAGCTGGTGCTAGTTAGCAGAGAGTATTATTTCTCTTGAGGCAGTGGCTAACTCTGGCTAGCTTTAGAGTGTTAGCTGTTGTAGCCAGTGTTTAAGACAAACAATCATAAAAAGCTGGCAGCATGATGTGAGAATTTAACATCAGCACTCAGCTGGTGTCAGTTCCACAGCTCCTGCTTTGCTTTTGATTTATTACTTTATGCTTTATTGCTCTGTGTGTGTGTGTGTGTGTGTGTGTGTGTGTGTGTGTGTGTGTGTGTGAGACAGAGGGACATTCATTACTGGTATTGATTTCTTAACATCTAAATCCTAGGGGAGACTCGTATCATCTAAAACGCCACATACCACACACACACACACACACACACACACACACACACACACAAGGACAGACAAAGCAATATTGTGTCTGAGTGCAAATAAATAAATAAATAAATTTTACCTCTAAGGGAAATTATTAAATTGTTGATTAATATGTCTTCTGTTGTAATTTAAATTCTCCTCTCCCATCTGTATACACACACACACACACACACACACACACACACACACACACATATAAATTAAGATATCACCATGACACTTTCGTGGCCCGTGAACCTGCATGTTCGAGTTACATTAATAGATCATGGATTTATTTATAGGATTAACTACAGCGCTGTTGAATACTGGACTGTGATTGGTCAGAAGGTGTTGATTAATTTTCTATAACAGCAGCTCTGACAGTAGTGCAGCTCGTTCTGATGTTATTGTTTCTATAGTAACAGCTCGTTTTAGGGGACTTGCAAGGCAGACACCACACAAATGGTTTAAAAAAAAGAAGCGCCTAATTCTTGTTATTTTGTGAGGAGATGTTTATTTCACATTACAGACAGACACGTTGGCAAACAGCCTGCAGACGTACAGACACACGTACAGAAAGACACACGCACAGACAGACAGACACACGTACAGAAAGACACACGCACAGACACACGTACAGAGAGACAGACAGACAGACACACGCAGAGACAGACAGACACACGCACAGACAGACAGACATACGCACAGACACACACACGTACAGACAGACAGACACACGCACGTACAGACACACGCACGTACAGACAGACAGACAGACGCACAGACAGACACATGCACGTACAGACAGACAGACGCACAGACAGACACATGCACGTACAGACAGACAGACAGACACACAGACAGACACGCACAGACAGACAGACACACTCACAGACACGCACAGACAGACAGACACACAGACAGACAGACACACACAGACACACGCACAGATACAGACACACAGACAGACACACGCACAGACAGACAGACACACGCACAGACAGACAGACACACGCACAGACAGACAGACACACGCACAGACAGACAGACACACGTACAGACAGACAGACACACGCACAGACAGACAGACAGACAGGCACACGCACAGACAGACACAAGCACAGACAGACAGACAGACACACACAGACAGACACACGCACAGACAGACACACGCACAGACAGACAGACAGACACACGCACAGACAGACAGACAGACGCACGTACAGACAGACAGACAGACGCACGCACAGACAGACAGACACACACACGTACAGACAGACACACACACGTACAGACAGACACACATACACACAGACAGACAGACACACATACACACAGACAGACATGTAGGTAGACAGAAAGACAGGTAGACCCACAAACAAATGTAGACAGTAGACAGAAATATGGATGGGCAGACAGACAGGTGGATGGACAGACTGACACAAACAAGTGGACAGACATGTGGTCAGATAGACAGACGGGTGGATGGGTGACAGAAATAGATGGACAGATGGATGGACATTGTGGCTATTGGTAGGAGCAAAAATCAGATTCTCCTCTGTTCAGAGATGCTTTGTCCCAGCTATAGACAGGTGGATGCGCAGACAGACAGATAAGACACATGGGTAGACAGACAAATAAATAGACAAATGTATAGTAATAGACAGACAGGATGTATGGAGAGACAGATGTCGTCAGGGGAACTGCTGTATGAAGTACAGACACTGACCGAGCAAACAGACAGGGGAATAAAGACAGACAGGTATAGAGTTTAACAGTTATGTCTATTTAAGAACAGGGATGTTGATTTGACAGGAAATGAGGTCACGTCTGAATTGGAGCATACGATTAGCATCTGTGTTCGTCTCTCAAAAAATGCTTACGGGTAGTAAAACAGATGGGATGTTGAGATGATAGACAGAACCCCCTCTCTCCCCCTCTATTTCACTTGTCTTTCTCTGCTGATGTCAGCGAACGAACGAGGATGTTTAGGAAGGAATTTGACCGAGGAAAGAGCCAGGAAGTGCATTAATGAGACAGAATGGAAAAAGGAGATAATACAGTGAGTTCCAACCAAAAAAGGAGAGGAATAAAAATGTCAATAATAATCTGAGCTGGAAATGAGAGTCAATAGAATTTCATGGTGGTCTGTAGAATTGTGGGAAATGTGGGATTATATAGGATTATATTAAAATCATTGAGATTACTTGGGAATCTACTGTCAGAATCTGGAATTGTGTAGGAGACTGGGATTGTGTGGGAGTCTTTGGGATCATATGAGAGACTGTGGGATCGTGTGGGAGTCTTTGGGATTGTGCGGAAGTATGTCGGATCGTATGGGAGGCTGTGGGATCGTATGGGAGTCTAAGGGATTGTACGGGACTCTGAGAGATTGTGTGGGATACTGTCAGATTCTGGAATTGTGTAGGAGACTGGGATTGTGTGGGAGTCTGGGGGATCATTTGAGAGGCTGTGGGATCGTGTGGGACTATGCGGGAGTATGTGGGATT
>JAKKZN010000012.1:1147449-1158403 GCA_033441825.1 Pangasius elongatus
TGTCATGATCTCCTGATGGCAAAAACAAAAAGGCTTTCTGTTTTTGAACGTGGCAGGATTGTTGAGCTGCACAAGGGATCTCGCAACGTGCCATTGCTGCCGAGGTTGGACGCAGTAAGACAGTCATTTTAAATTTCTTAAAAATTGAAAATGGAGCTTCAGGTTGTGTAGGGCGTCAAACGGCGGCTGGCTATGTGGACATGTTGCAGCAGGCATCCCTCTTNGGCATCCCTCTTGACTGAGGGCCTCGTCTGTGTGGTAATGACTGGGTCTTTCAACAGGACAACGCTGCAGCTCACAATGCCCGCCTGACCAAGGACTTCTTCCAGGACAATATCGCTGCACTAGCTTCTATAAACAAACAAACAAGCAACCTCAGGTGGCAACAAAAAAAAAACACAACAGATTTCAGTATGAAGTCATTTAAAAAACAAAAAAAAAAAAAACAAGCATTCAGAAAACAGGTGGGAAAAAATAAGTACACCCCATAATTCAGTAACATGTAGAAGCAACTTTAGCAACAGTAACTTGTAAATGTAAATGTTTTCTGTAGGAGTTTATCAGTCTCTCACATCGTTTTGGAGAAACTTTGCTTCAGTACATTGACTTAACAAAGTTAAAGATATATTTTAGGCTCAGGCTAAATTAAATTATCGCATTTTGGTAACTGAATCACAGTGCGTGGAGAGGAGATGATAATGCGTGATCAGTTATATGAACCGTATGTGGAACTGGGTCGCAAACGGAAAGCGAAGATGTTTATTCTTTCCAAGAGATAAACTCCTTTTTGGAGAGAAATCTTTAGCGAACTGGTCGAGGTAAGAGACTTTTTTTCCCTGACGTCGACAAATTTGAAGAGATTACGGAGATTACAGTGTAACGCTAGTTAGAATGATGTGTGAGAGAGAAAATGGTTTCTGTCTGGCAAAAATACAGAACGCTAAAGGTAAAGGTACAGAAAAGAAAGATATAAACACGTCACTTCGGGTGTCTTCTACATGTTGGGTTTCTCATGGAGATTCTCCGAGTGAGCTCCTTAAATATAAACAGAATAAGAGGGAGATGGTGTCAGAGTAAAGGAAATCAGGACAACCTTTTTACAGGAGACAAACATACAGACAGTGCTGGTGAAGGAATGATGTTTGTTTAGCCACGGCTCTAACAGCAGTGCACGGGTCACTGTTCTCTTTTTTCAGAAAGAGCAGATATCAGGAAAAAGAAGCAGCAGATAAAAACAGTGTTGGATTAAATGAGGTGGTGACAGAAAAAAAAAAAAACAAGAGCTTGGATCTCATTTGAAAGAACTGGTGACGGGTGCATTAATAAGGGTAAAGATTTACTCAGGACATGGCTGCTCCTACTGCCTTTTTATTTCGTTTAGAACGCTAAACATTACAACAGAAGCAAATGACGTGCTTGCGTCACCCGAATGGGATTTTTAACATCTGATCCAGCTGAGATGAGACAGTTGGCCAGAGACTTTTATACAGACCATAATAGTGCTGAAGGCTGTAAAAGTGAAAGCGTGACAGAACTGTTCCAAGATCTTTCACGCTTAGAATCTGCAGAGACAAGAACTGTACTCCACCATTACATTACTTGCAGAAGCAGTGAAACAGCTGTCCACTGGAAAAGTTGGATTACCAGCAGAGTTTTACCAACATTTCTGCACAATATTGAGAGGAACCTTTTATAAATATTTTAAGAATGAATTATTACTCATCAGCTGCCGTCGAGCTATCCTGTCCCTTCTGCCAAATAAGGGTGACCTGGGACTGTTAAAGAACTGGAGACTAGACATCTTGTAGAGTTCTGATTATAAAATATTATCAAAATGTCTGGGTAATAGGCTTACACAGTGTTTAGATACAATAATTCACACAGATCAAACACATTGTTTAGCCAATAGAACAATAATGGACAACTTGTTTTTATTAAGAGAGATAGTTGACCTAAGCAAGATGAACAAAGAGAATTTGAGTATTCTATCAATAGCTCAAGAGAAAGCGTTTGACAGGGCTGATCATCAGTATCTTTTTAAGACTTTAAGAGCATTTGGGTGTGGAGAAAAGTTTTTATCCTGGATTAGACTGCTATATTCTGAAGTGTGTGTAATGGTAAAGGTCAGCAGGGTCTAAGTGTGCTGATTCCAGTGACTAGAGGTATCAGACAAGGCTGTCCAATTCCATGGACTAGAGGTATCAGACAGGGCTGTCCGATTCCATGGACTAGAGGTGTCAGACAGGGATGTCCGATTCCAGTGACTAGTGGTGTCAGACGGGGCTGTCCAATTCCATGGACTAGAGATGTCGGACAGGGCTGTCCGATTCCATGGACTAGAGGTGTCAGACCGAGCTGTCCGATTCCAGTGACTAGAGGTGTCGGACAGGGCTGTCCGATTCCAGTGACTAGAGGTATCAGACAGGGCTGTCCGATTCCAGTGACTAGAGGTATCAGACAGGGCTGTCCAATTCCAGTGACTAGAGGTGTCAGACAGGGCTGTCCGATTCCAGTGACTAGAGGTGTCAGACAGGGCTGTCCTTGATCGGGCCAGCTGTATAGCATTGCAATCGAACCTTTATTGTGCAAACTTAGGAAAGCTCTTAAAAGAGTACCCATAGCAAAAAAGCCCACCTGGGGCACATGTCTCATCAGCCTATGCTGATAACCCAATGTACCCAATATATTACAATACTCAAGAATAATCTTAAAGTATTTGAGAAAGCATCTTCAGTGAGGATCAACTGGAACAAGTGTGGGGGGATATCTGATTGGTCAGTAGCAGGGGTTTGAGATTCCTGAACTTCCAGGGGGATTAGTTGGGGAAACAGAGGTGTGCAGTTAGGAAGTCACATGTTTGTGCAGAGAAACTGGGAAAGCAGAAGGTGTCAGCTCAATTGTCTAAATAGACTTGGCTGTTACCACAGCTGCCGTACAGGGGGGGAGGGTGCTGATGATGAACGACCTGGCTGCCTCTACGCTGTGGCCCAAACTGACGGTACTGAAGAAAGTAGTACAATTCTTTTGGACTCAAGCTGCACCACTGCACTTGCTAATCAAGGAAGGGGACAAGGTTTAGTGGGTATCAGAAAGCATGTTCGAGCTTTCATGTTGCAAGCAGCAGAAATGCTGTTGTACAGAAGAGATCTGCCATGGACTGGAGTAGCTAATGCTATTTTATAAAGAGCTAGAGACTTTGCTAGAGACATGGAAACAGTTTTTAAAGTACAAAGGTCTGTGGAAACCCCTGGAGCATGGGAAACACAAGAACAACTACTTCATAACCCAATAATCTGGACAAGAATGCTTTCTTCTGCAAGCATACAAGCATGTCTGTGAGGGAAGGGGTGCAGAAAACTTGGCCACTGCGTGGACATCAGTGGGTGGAAGGAAGTCTGCTGAAGCCTTCAGGGAGGTGACGGGTTTACAGTCCTCCGATTTGGCATCAAAGCTGCTGGAGGTGAACTGGATGGTTCTACACAGAACGTATGACATCTGGCACAAAGGGGATGTCTACAGGGAAGTGAAGGACAAGTAGCAGCTCCAGTTTTGAAGGTCTTCCCAGCTGGGCTCGAGGAACAGGAAGAGGACAGTTGAGCATCTCCATGTCCCAGAATTGGGCAACTTTCAAATAGTCTCAAAAAAGTGACCATACCACACCTGTGTGAAGGTAACTCGCTATGCCTCCTTGAAAAGCGACCGATGGTCGGAGTGGCTGGAACTGTTTGGGCTGAATCTTCCTCTGAGGGACACATTGAGGTCCCTGTAGAAGCCTCCTATAGACAAGCAAAGCGCTGATCTGCATTAGAGGATTATTCACAGGGTAGAAGCTACAGACAGACATGTGGCTAACCTAAATCCAGCTGTAACAGGACAGTGCAGGTTTTGTGGCCAATCAGAAACTATCGAACATTTGTTTTTACAGTGTGAGACGCTGGGAATTTTGTGGGGCAGCTAAGTTAGCGATCTAGAAAACCAGAAAGAAGCGGAGTGTTGGTGCTGGCTGCACCGATCCTATGTCAATGCTAGTGGAATGATAGCAGGGCGATTAAAGGTGGAGTTTATGTATCACAAGCTTGTGAATAATGTAAAAGGGTTTTGTGATGTGATGTGTGGGGGGTGCTCTCTGTCAGACTGATGAAGATGAAAATTTAGTTCTGAATTTATGAATGTTGAAAACGTTTTCCTCGCAACTGTAAAGTAACCTGGGATTAATGACATGTTAAAGTGGTAAAATAAAGATGAGTTAATTCTTAAAATCTCTCTCTCTCTGTCCCACCTTCTGTCTGTTTCTCCCCGTCTGTCTCTTCCTGTCTCTTTCACTCTCTCCCTCTCTTTCTCTCTGTTTCTCTCTCTCTCTCTCTCTCTCTCTCTCTCTCTCTGTATCACTCTCACTATCTGTCTGTTTCTCTGTCTCTCTCTGCCTCACTCTCTGTGCCTCTCTCTCTCTCAAATGAAGGTAGAATGTTCTGAAATTATTAAAATTAGGATTTAAGAAATCAAAGATCAAAAAATGAGATCATACAGAAAATTCTGTGTGTGTGTGCGCGTATGTGTGTATGTGCAGGTATGTGTGTGCATGTGTGTGTGTGTGTGTTCGCGTATGTGTGTTGTTTGTGTGATGTCCTACTTTGTGTTTCCTTCTGGATGAACTGCCAGAGCTTACCGAGAGAGAGAGAGAGAGAGAGAGAGAGAGAGAGAGAGAGATGGGCAGAGAGAAACGAAGAATATTTATACTTTTACACATTTTTGCTTGAACCGAGTGGTTAAATATGCACCTCACCCTGGCTGTGTTCCAAACCCTATTTTTAATCCATCCTTATCCACTTCCCTTTTGGTGGAAGGGCCAGTGGTGTAGCTCAGATTTTATCCTCTCCAATACACGCTTCCAAGTCGTGAGCCATGATTGCAGTGGCGGAATTTCTGTGGCGCTCAGGCGTTTCTTCGGTTCTTCAATCGGGATGAGAAATGTTAGTAATAGCTAAATGAAATACTACAGTGAAATTGTTCTAGTAGCTTCATTCTCATATTCGATTATCAAAGCAAATTGTGCTCACTTGAACGATAGCTGCTTTCTTCCTTCTCCCCTCCTACTTCCTTCCGAGCTTTGTTTTTCTTCGTAATGTCTCTTTTCACCTTTAATTAGTGGATGTATATGACAGGATCAGATGAAACCACGGTTATAAGTTTTTCTTCAAACAGTAAATGGGAACTACCTGCAGGTAGGAACTAAAGTTGAAAGTGGGGAACTGAGGAAATGCCAAACCGCTTACGAGTCTGTTCGTAAGGGTTACGTTTTAAATGAAACATAAGAAATTTCCAGTTTCTGCGTAACATGACGAGATCCATTTGACACAAATTTAATTAAATCCTCTTCGCTGCAGTAATAATTAACGTACTATACACACTAGAGTTTATGCACCAGTTGTATATCTGTCACAGTCGTGCTCCTCCGTAAGTTATCGCACAGAATCACCCCGAATTGCTGCTATGCTCCTTCATATTTGCGAGTAAAAAAAAAAACCTCTGTAAACATCTCTCCAAGTTTATAAATGCAACTGTCGCGAGCATCTGCTCCTTCTGAACCCGAAGCCCGTGTCATTAACAAGCAAAATGTCATTAGCCGTAATGATGTGACAGCTGGCATTTGGATTGTCGCCGTTAATTAAGGACGCCTCGTCAAGGAGGAAGACGGGGAATTCTTTTGCAGGCAAAACAAGGACAAAAGGAGCGCGACATCACCAACCTCGACCCAATTAAAAACGCCGTCTTTGAAGCGTTGTTAGCGCCACGCGACAGGAGTCTGGCATTACGTTCCGTATGGTCGAGATTCCCGATTTCAGAGTTTTGTTTTTGTTTTTTGTTTTTTTGACTAAATGTAGATCGTGACATTTTAGAGGCTTTATAATTTAGTGCGACTATTTTTTTTTTATGTGTTAATCATTTATTCAGTGTGTCTGAGGAGCAACATTCATGGTGCAGCTCAACACATGATGCGATTAATGGAGTTGGAAACAGATTGTGCGTGTTTCTCTCCATGGGCTACGTCCCAAACCGCATACTGCTCATAATATTCACATATAACTGAAGTAAATATGCAGAAAGGCAAACATCAAAGAGGGATGATACATAATCAAAAACACTAACCGTCACGAGTCTGGGGGGGGAACAGAATGGACAGGAACAGAAAATAAGGCTCAGTAAATCACGACAAGACTTTGCAAGGAAAGAAGAGAAACAACTGGGCATAAATCATCAAAGTAATTAAGCTGCTGAGACACGGAAGAGGTGAACACATTAGGGTAATCGATCAACGTAAGAGCAGTGGAGGAGACAGAAGCAAAACACAAACGAAAAACTAAAAGCAGTCGCTGCTCTGGGAATCGCAGGTTACTCGAAGAATAATTAGTTAAGTTAGTTAACTAGTTCTCTAACCTGCTAGATCAGCAATACCTTAGTCTCCTGAAGTGGATTTGTTTATATTTAAAGTTAATTTGTGTGAATAAAGCGATGGTGTGTGTTTCAGGTGCAGGAGCCGGTGACAGACAGACAGCTCATCGAATCGTCTCCCGTCCTACAGAAGCTGACGGACTTCGAGTCGGCCATCGGAGTTTTCTTCACACACGTCCGTCTGCTCGCCCGAGCCTTCACACTGCGCACCGTCGGCTTCAACCACCTGACGCTGTACGCCTGAAGTGTATAAAGTATAAAAGTTTAGCGGGAGGGAATAAAATATCACACGGATTTAACGGAGCGCTAACCTGTACTCTGTCTCCCCCTCTCTCTCTCCCTCCCTCCCCCCCTCTCTCTCTCTCTTTCTCTGTCTGTCTCTTTCTGTCTGTTTTGGTGTCTCTCTCTCTCTCTCTCTTTCCGTGTCCCGCTTTCTGTTTGTCTCTTTCTATCTGTCTATCGCTTTCTGTGTTTCTCTGTTTCTATTTGTCTGTCTCTCTCTCTCTCTCTCTGTGTCTTTCTGTGTCTCTCTCTCTCCATCTGTGTGTGTGTGTGTGTGTGTGTGTGTGTGTGTGTGTGTGTGTGTGTGTTTCTGTCTCTCTCTTTCCCTGTCTCTCTTTCATTCTGTCTATCTGTTTCTGTGTCTCTCTGTCTGTCTGTCTCTCTCTGTCGGCCTCTTTCTGTCTTTCTATCTCTTACTGTGTCTGTCTCTCTTTCTCTCTCTCTCTCTCTCTCTCTCTCTCTCTCTCTCTCAGAGGTCATAATCAGAGGATGGAGTTTTTGGGAGATTCCATCATGCAGCTCGTAGCCACCGAGTATCTGTTCATCCATTTTCCCGACCATCACGAAGGCCATCTGACGGTGTGTGTGTGTGTGTGTGTGTGTGTGTGTGTGTGTGCGTGTGTGTGTGTGCGCGCACATACATATGTTCTTGAATGTGGTGAATACTTGTACCGCAGTAATGTTGATGTTACAATGAATTTTTACGATAAGCAGTCTGAACACACACGCACACACACACACACACACACACGCACACAAGGTCTCTACTACTAAATATTAGATTTGTACAAATGAAAATGTACTTTTGATGAACTGCGGCACAATGATTTCACAGTCAACACACACACACACACACACACACTCTCTCTCTTTCTCCAGATCTCCATCAGAAGCCACTCTAGTTGCTGTTATGATTTCCCTTATGGCTTGATGCAGGCTTTTATGATTATTTATTTATTTATTCTTTTTTTTTCCTGACTTTTAGCATCTCTGCTGTCTGAGTAGCACTCAGCTGTAATAAATAAATAATATCTAATATTTGTTTCTATTTTATTTTACGTTCTTAAATTTTGTCCTGTTCCTCTGCATTAGTTGTATTTGGTCTGCTTAATGTAAAATGAATTGTTGTCCGTTTTGCGTATTGATTTTGTTTAGACAGTTTGTGTGTCAGTGTTGTTACGATAAAGCTGTCATGTTTTGTATATTTATTGATTTTTGAAGTTTGTTATCAGGGCTGATGGGATTCAACTCTCTAGGGGAAGTCAGCAAGGGCGCATTCAAAACAGGAATGAAATACAGGACTGGGCTAGCATTAGCTCACTAATGTGTGTGTGTGTGTGTGTGTTTGTGTGTGTGTGTGTGTTTCAGCTCCTGCGCAGCTCATTGGTGAATAACAGAACACAGGCGAAGGTGGCGGAGGAATTGGGGATGCAGGAATACGCAATAACGAACGACAAGACCAAAAGACCTGTCGCTCTGCGCACGAAAACACTAGCCGACCTGCTGGAATGTGAGTGTGTCTGTGTGTGTGTGTGTGGGTGTGTGTGTTAGTTATCTTAAATTTCTTCAAGGTAAATAAACAACTAGGATGAATTAAGTGAAATTTAAATCACTGCCATCACTGCAATCTACAGACACGCACACCACATCGACTGAATCTTTATAGACTCTTTCACCTCTTAAACAGTCCTTCTCCCTCTCTATTTCTCTCTCTCTCTCTCTCTCTCACACACACACACACACACACACACACACACACACACACACACACACACACACACACACCCTTCATGATAACCCGTAAGTCGCCCGGGACCAGCAGAGAAATCAGTCAGATCAGTGTGTGTGTGTGTGTGTGTGTGTGTGTGTGTGTGTGTGTGTGTGTATGGTGTGTCTGTGGTGTGTGTCCCAGCAGCCACTGTGTTGCATGTGTTTGTGTGTATGTGTGTGTGGCCTGGAGCGACAGAGCGATGAATGATGACGAAGTCTCTCCTCTCACACATGACCTGAATATTTCAGCAAGTGGGGAGATTTCAGAGAAAAAAAAGGTGGAGAAAGGAGCAAGCGAGCGAGCGAGAGAGAGAGAGAGAGAGAGAGAGAGAGAGAGAGAGAGGCATATGGACCTGACCGAAGTGACAAATACACTTTATCACTTTTGTGAAGGGAGGGAATAGGAAGGTGAGAGAAAGAGAGACAGTGAAAGGAAAGAGGGAAATGGAACAGAATTAGAGAATGATTCATAGAAGAAAAGCATGGAAAAGTGACCACAAGAGAGGAAAATCTAAGAGTGACTTAGACCCATAGCAAGCCTAGTAACATTCTGAAAACAATTTCACAAAGAAACCTGATTCCGGTCTTTATAAAGCTGTGTACAGGCTGAATTGGTGATAGTCACCTTCATTATACTGAGAAAGACTGTGATGTTGTAGAGAGACCCAGACCAAAGAGCAGTGAGATCCAGACTACAACTCGGAGTAATGAAACCCAGGCCAAAGAGTAAGGAGACCCAGGCCAAATCATAACAAGACCCAGACCAAAATGTAATAACATCTAGCCTATAACTCAGAGTAATTAGACCCAGACCAACGAGCAATGTGAACAAGACCAAAGCTTTGAGTAATGAGACCCAGACCAGAGAGTAACAGGATCCAGACCAAAGAGTAATGGGACCCTGGCCAAAGAGTAATGACACCCAGACTACAGCTCTGTGTAATGAAACCCAAGCCAAAGTTCTGAGTAATGACACCCAGACAAAGCTCTCAGTAATGAGTACCAGAGCAGATCTCTGAGCAAAAATACCCAATCCAGACCTCTGAGTAACAAGAACCAATCCAGACTTCTAAGTAAGGAAACCCAGACCAGACCTCTAAGTAACGAGACCCAGACCAAGCTCTAACTAACGAGACTCAGACCAGATCTCTGAGTAATGAGACCCCAAACCAGATCTCTGAGTCACGAGACCCCAGACAAGATCTCTGAGTAACGAGACCCAGACCAGATCTCTGAGTAACGAGACCCCAGACCAGATCTCTGAGTAATGAGACCCCAGACCAGATTTCATAGTACCTACACCCAGACAAGAACTCTGAGTAGCAAGACAGGTAACGAGAAAGTTCCCGGTGACAATTACCCCAACTCTGTGTCTTGAACTGGATCCTGTTACTGGATCATGAGACCCATACTAAGTTCTAAGCCCTGAGTAAATACAAGTCTAAAACTCTGAAGAGCAAGTGTAAGAAGACCCCAGGCAACTTGGATGGAGACTCTGAATGACAGACTAAGGCTCTTATTTTCTCCCAATTTGGTCAGCTGACAGTTTTCACCCACAGTCCAGCTTTCTCCATCATATGACTGCTACCAACCAGGGACGGCGAAGGTAAACACTTTTTTCCCCTTTCTGCGTCACAGGGTGGTGTAACACAATCCGAGGAAAGCACCTAGCTGCCCTTTTCAGCATAAATTAGCTCACAGGTGCCCAGAGAGCATGGCCAATTATGCGCTATCAGACTCCCGGGCATGGAGTCATGGCGAATACTTTTCTGACACACCACTTGGGAGGTCTCTGAGTAATTGTACCCAGTCTCAGACTATAAGAAAAGGATATCCTTAAATAGTTTATTGTACTAGCCATCTTTATTTCAGCAATGATAAAATGAGATAATGATATAAAATCCTAAACAATTATGACCTTTTCTTCTTTATTTTCAGCTTTCATTGCAGCACTTTACATAGACAAAGACCTTGAATATGTTCACACGTTCATGAACGTCTGCTTCTTCCCGAGATTAAAGGTACGTTCGTGTCCATCTGCAAAACACAGAGAGACAAATTATCATTAGTGAGTGTTCCATTCATTATGTGAAATAGGAAATACTTCCTCCCAAACACACTGATAATGTTTTTAATCTTGTTCTTATGAACATAAATTATGTGGGTTATTAATCTACAATAATGCATACCTAGCTAAATGTGAGCGCTCTAGCACTACATCAACATCATTAGATGTAGCTAGCTAGCTGGCTAAGCCACCGTCAAGAGGAGTGTTTTCACCACAGGAACCTTCTTCAGGAAGCTAGGAAGAAACTAGTTATGTATTTACTTGCCCATAGTTACAGGAACCTTTTCAGCTCCTGATCCAGAATCTGTACATTTCTGTGAATGTGGATGTGAAGATTAGGGTGGAGCTTGGCCTACGACTGATGATGATTGGTCAAACATGAGC
>JAKKZN010000012.1:1211263-1221814 GCA_033441825.1 Pangasius elongatus
TCAATAGCGCTGTGGTATGAGTATAATTAACATTCAGGCATTTTGTATTTTGGTAGCCAGCTAACATTTAGAGGTTTAGCCATTAGCTATTAGCATAGCGTTAGAGTTGGTTATGCACTTTGACACACAACTAATTTAAATTTAAAACTACCTGGGGACAGTTTTTCTAAATAATCCTAAAATTAAGAGTGATAATGAAATATTGCTATCAGCCCACTAGGGGGCACTGTTGATTGTTTGTTTGTTGAGGATTTGAATGACTAATCGCGCTAGGTAATTGATAATCTTCTTTAAACTCACCTTCTCTCAGAGCTGTATCAGATGAGCATCCCGGAATCCGCTCCCATCGGCTCAGTAGTGGGTCACGTCAAGGCTCAAGATCACGATTTAGGTATCAATGCAGAAATGCGTTACAGAGTGATCGATGGGGATGGACGAGATGCGTTCGACATCAGCACCGACTCCACCAACACGTATGGGGTCATCACTGTCAAACAGGTACTGAGCAAGAACTACCGAAGATCTGTTCTGGTTAGCATGTTTGTCTCGCACCTCCAGGGTTGGGGGTTTGAGTCCTGCCTCTGCCCTGTGTGCATGGAGATTGCATGTTCTCCATGTGCTTCGGGGGTTCTTCTGGGTACTCCAGTTTCTTCCCCCAGTCCAAAGACAGTTGTCCTGGGTGTGTGTGCAGTTGTGCCCTGTGATGGGTTGGCACCCTGTCCAGGGTGTCCCCCACCTTGTGCCCTGGAACAAGCTCCAGGCTCCCTGTGATCCTGTGTACAGAAAATGGATGGATGGAAATCATCAGTTCACAATGTGCATTTCTGTTTCAGTGTCTGGACTTTGAGACAAAGCGTAGCTACACTCTGAAGGTGGAGGCCGCTAACACACACATCGACAAGCGTTTCTCTGTTAACGGGCCATTTAGCGACATCACCACAGTGCAGGTGAGCATAGAGGACGTGGATGAGCCGCCGCAGTTCAGCTCCGCGCTTTATTACGGCGAGGTTCATGAAGACGCTGAAATCGGCACCGTGCTGATCACTGTCTCAGCCGGAGACCCTGACGCCACTAATGACTCCATACGGTGAGAGAAGCTGCAGCAGTGTCCCAAACGCCCAGTGTGTGGAATACAGGAATTCTTATTAAAAACTTAAAAAATGTCCGTGTACCAATCACACATTGAAAAGGAGAACGTAATAAACTTCTTTATTTAGCCTGATATGCTAATGAGCTAATTAGCATATATCTCTCTCAGTGTGTACATTTTGGTCTAGTGTCTAGGTGATGCCTTTAAATTAAATATTGAGATCACTAACTATAGTAATGCCTGTCTCTCTCTTTGTCTATCTGTGTGTGTGTGTGTGTGTGCGTGTGTGTGTGCAGGTATATGATTGATCATGTCAGTGATCCTGATCAGTATTTCTCAGTGGGCGTGTCCAGTGGTTCTCTAATGACTGTCCTTCCTCTGGACAGAGAGAAAATCAGCTGGCATAATCTCACTATAGTAGCCATGGAGACAAGTGAGTGTGCGCACACACACACACACACACACACACACACACACACACACACACACACAAATATCTATGGAATTTGTGATTTTGACTCACGAATCCATCTATGTTTATTCAATGCTATATAAAAGAAGGTAATAAAAAGGGAATCAGTAATGTGAAGTGTGTGTGTGTGTTGTGTTAGATAACCCACTGAAGACAGCGAGTGTATCTGTGGCTATAAGAGTTCTAGACGTCAACGATAATCCACCATCAATAACGCATCATTACGAAGCTTTCTTGTGTGATGACGCAAGATCCGGACAGGTGTGAACATTTTTGCATGTAAATACACACACACGAACATTTGTGTTTTGAATTTCTGTAACTGAGGTGTGTGTGTGTCTGTGTGTGCATGTGTTTATCTCAGCTGGTCCAATCAATAAGAGCCATAGATGCAGACGAGCCCATAGGAGGACAGCGTTTCCGTTACACGCTTCCTCCTGAAGCAGAGAATAATCCCAACTTCACCCTCACAGATAACCACGGTAACAGTCTCACTCTCTCTTGGTCTCACACTCTCCGTCTGTCTTTCTCATTGTCTGTCTATCAGCCTGTCTGTATGCCTCCTCATTTCTCACTCTATGCCTGCCTGTCTCTCTACCTGTCTTTTTGCCTCTCTGTCTCACTCCCTGTCTGTCTCTCTCTGTCAGATAACTCGGCGAGGGTGCTGACGCGGCGGAGTGGCTGGGTGTCTCAGAGTGTGTATCATCTTCCCATCACCGTGTCTGATGGAGGAGAGCCGGTCCAGTCCAGCACACACACCCTGACCATCCGAGTGTGTGAGTGTGACACAGACGGGGATGTGTCATCCTGCCGTAACGCTGAGCCTCACACACTTCCAGCTAACCTGAGCACAGCAGCGCTAACTACCATGCTCACCTGTGGCTCCATCGTGCTTGGTATTGACTGGAAAATGTGTTAATGTATTATGTGTAGGGTTCAGGGTGTAGAGTGTGGAGTATAGGGGTAGGGCTTGGGGTGTAGGGTTCAGGGTGTAGAGTAAAGTGTAGAGTTTAGAGTGTTGAATTTGGGGTGTAGGGTTTGGGGTGTCTGATGTGGGGAAGTCTTGTTAAGGGTGTAGGGTTTAGGATGTAGCATGTAGGGGAGTATCGATAAGGGTGTAGATTGTAGATTGTAAAAGGTTTTATGTAATAATAATGGTGTTTCCTTTCTGCAGTGATGCTAGTGCTTATGCTGTTCCTAAGCAGCAGCGCTAAAAAACCTTTCCCCAGCGACGAGGAAGAACACGTGCGTGAAAACATTGTCCATTACGATGATGAAGGCGGCGGGGAGGAAGACACAGTGGCGTTCGACATCACCAAACTGTGGAAGACGCACACGGAGCCACTAAGCTACGCTGAACTGGTGCTTCACGGCAGTAAACAACGACATGTTGACCGTAAAGATGTAAAACCAAACAGCGTTAAGCTACGACAGGAAAAGCAGCCTGAGATCCAGAGCCTGTCGTGCTACGTGTCTCAGACGGACGCTAACACGTACGGGGCTAACGCTAACGGCCGGAATGTGTACGGCTACATGCTGGCCAAGCTCTGCGAGGTGGACCTGGATGCAGAAGCGCCGCCGTATGATTCACTGCAGATGTACGCCTACGAAGGGGAGGGGTCCGTCGCCGAGTCGCTCAGCTCGCTGCAGTCTAACGACGACATTGAGCTCGATTACGATTATTTAGACGAGTGGGGGCCGAGGTTCCGCACCCTCGCAGAGCTGTATGGCACGAGCGCGAGTACTGTTTAGTAGAAATGTGCAGAAGCATGCTGTTGCCATGGAGATACAGCAAATAGTAACAAGAATGAGATTCAGAAACAATGACACATCTGTAATGTTTATGGATTCAATGCAGATTTAATCGATTTAGTGATTACTTATATAATGATTCAGTTTATCATGAAATCTCAGATTTGACCATCATGTGATTCAATTATGATTCTTTAGAATCAACTTAATTCAGTGGATCATTACGTTTAAGACTTTGAATTTGATTTGGATTCATTTGGAAGCAGTTCAGTTCATCACAAGATCTCAAACTTCACCACAATTTGATTTAATTCATAAAATACTCATTCCACATTCTTAAAGTCAGATTTAATGATTCATTTGGAAGCAGTTCAGTTCATCGTGAAATTTCAACCTTAATTCGATTAAATTATGATTCATTTGGAATTTATACCCGAATTCTCAGACTTCACCTGACTCAGAAAATGATTCACTGCATTGTTAATCACAGTTGTGATTGATTCACTTGGAAATGATTCATTTTAAAAACTCATGAAATCTGACACATGATTAGTGTAATTCATACAGTTGATTTAATTCATATGATTCAGAATTGTTTTTAAAACCTAAAACAAATTTAGATCAATTTAGTTTTAGGAGAAACAGAATAAATAAAAAAAAAAATAGATAAAAGTAGTTTGATTTTTAGCCTTGATGAAAGAATGTGGATGTGGAGAGAGATTTTAAATTTGAGTATGGATATTCTGTTATTTATATTTTTTTTAAGTTTTAATAAATTATTCGTATGTGAATGTGCTCACCCAGTCTGTGAAACTGAATGGAGGTGTTACACAGTGTGTATCTACAGGTTAAATCTGTAGACAGTGGTTGATATTCAATGTGTTATGGGTTTTTAGCGTTTAGCCTAAGGTTAGCGTCTCTGCAAATGATTTTTGATCCAGCATGCCCTATATATTTTATTGTACATGTATTTTTATATACTTAATAAACAAGTCTTTTCACACCTGGGGTTCATTGCTTGTGTCCTTACCACAGACACTCAGGAGCAGAGTTTAAAACTTACTCTCAGCTCAAACCACACGCAAAGTCATGTCCTTGGATCTTTGCACACTATTTTGCTACAGGAAGCTCAGCTTGAACTTAGCAAGAACTTTGCTATTATTCTTTTTAAAATGTTACATGTTTTATTGCTCTGGCTTATAGTTCGTAAACAGCTTTGTCTGGAGTTTTTGCTCAGTTCTGAAAATTTAATTTCTTGGTTGCACTAGAAGAACAAACTCGATTGCACAAAGTAGCATCATTTAAATGTAGCCAACACATTTAAACAAAACCACTAATTCTATTAAAGTTTTAAAAAAAAAAAAAAAAAAAAAAAAAAAAGCATGTTTACCAAATAAACGCGTTTCGTTTCCCTTTTATTTTGTGAGCAGTATTTATGTCTATGCAGTGCACATACTGTAGCTATGTTCCTGTCTAACAGCACATGCTATATGTATAGGATAATTAAAGAACCTCAGACTTATTTATATCCAGCTCCATAACAAGCACTTTACTCATAGCACAAAACATCATGGATAAAAATGAGACTATTGGTGAAATACATCAAAATATTTTAAACATTTTACCATTAATGGAAAGTTAAAGTTCCACAAGCTTCCTTATCTTTCTTTTCTAGGGTTTATTACCAAAATGCCATCAGTGTGTTAGAGTGCAAGTGTATAAAGTACAAACAAGAGATGGCTCATGTTTGATTTTGGTGAAATCAGTTATCCTGTTTGAATTTTGAGCTACAGTTTAGTTACATCTGTGGTGCAACTTGAAGTCGACACCATGCCACATTTAAACCAACTAACTGAAACAGGACACCCGTCTATCACTACACCCTGAGCTGTTTTTCAGGCCCAGACCAGCCACTTGCCATTGGAAATTAACAGACCAATTTAATTATGTTGCTAACTTTGAAACCCCAGTAATTGTCAATCCAATAAAAGATAAGTGGTTTACATTAACATTATCTGCTAATCCCAGAGCTGTTTCTAAAGCTTTCATTGCCCTAAGAGACATCTTACTTGGGCCCCATCACACTCCCAAAATCAAGCTAGTGCAAACCACAAGTGAGCATCCTACAACAGCCTGAACCATGAGGACAACTGTCCTTTAAAAGACCTCCATTTGAACAGTTCCCCCTTTCATCTAGTCCTGACTAGCTTCCATCAAGTTTGTGTACATCAAGGACCTCAACTATGAGAACAAACTTGGAACCAAATCAAAAGACTAGACCACAACCCCATCACAATTACAGCTACAGCACAATCCTCAGTGCCAATTACTTAAATCCCTGCACAAATAAACAGGAGGTGTAGTAAAGTGTGCAAAAAAACAAAAAACACAAAACCAAAGAATAAGGAAAAACATCAAAAGTGCTTTATTCAATCACTGTATAAAATAGTGAGCTGTGATTCTTTTTTTTTTTTAAGGAAGTGGAAAAAATTACTTGTGACATTTAAAATGTGATCTTAAAACGTGCTCTTGTCCATTTAGTCACTGTGCAAATAGTGTCATCAGTATCTTGTGTCTCTTCTGTGAACTTCTGGAAAAAAGTGGGGGGGGGGAACACATGGAATAGATTTTATTCCTCTTATACGACAGCAACTTGCCAATGATTACAATTTAAAGAAACCCATTTATCCATTTACAATAAGACAAGAAAACGCAGCTTGTTACTGAGAAACCGGAAAGCCCTCAGTCCTGAACACTGTTGGAAAACTTAGCTTTACCTGTTACAAAGTGCCAACACTGGAGACGCCTTCCACAACTGTTAGATATCTCCTTACAAAAGTGTTCAACATGACTATACAGTATTCATTATGCAAGATATGCATGATGCATTTAATCCTGAAGCTCATCAACATTCAAACTGGAGGACACCATGATCCAGGATGACCTCTTCACTTACCTAGTGATTGTGTACATTGTTTTTGTTTATTGCGGGTCCTCATTTTTCCTCCACTTTTGGTACTCTCGCTATCAGACACTTGCATACTTCCTCTCCATGACTTCTCTACAGTAAGAACAGCAAATGAGATTAGCAGCCCAAAAAAAAAAAAAAGCCCCACAAAAGGTATGGAGATCAATTTGAAACCTTACCACCATCCCTCCATCTCTCCATTGCAGAAAGAGCCAGGTTTTCCTCATTTCTTTCCCAAGTGAGGACATCATGCTGGCTAAGTCCATTGTCATTCCATGCTGAAGTGGAATGTGAAGCTTTCATATCCTCACATGAGCAATTTTGCTCTCTCAGCTTGGACTGGTGGGACATTGGGCATTTCTCCAAATGTTTGCCTGAATGGGGATTTTGAATACTGAACAACTTTTTTGAGCGCATTTTGGAAGGATGTACATCATTTTCTGAGACTTCACTCATTTCATTGTTCGTGCTGTTTGACTCCGGGTTAGCTGTAATAGCAGCCACTTTGCACCTAGCTTTTTTCTCAGGATCACGCATGCATTTGCCACACAACGGAACCTTGACCTTATCCCCCGTTAAAGGAGCACGAGAAACTTTGTGCCGTTTCATGCAGCCAGCCTTGCTGCTTGGACTACCAGAGCAGATGTCTGCACTGCATTTCACTGAACAGCTTTTACACATTCGTACTTTGTGTTTGAGAGGCGAATCTGGAAACAAATGAGCCAAGCTATTCGCCTGATCAGAAAGGCTAACCCCAGATATCATAACACTCTGGTTGGTCATCTCCTCTTTCAATTTCATAGGAGTAGCATTGGGACTTTGGTGTCCAGACTGGACTTTGCTGCCCAGATGGGCTTCAGGTTGCCCCTTTGCCCAGTTACCAGGGTTGCTGATCTGCACATTAGAGGATAGTTTATTGTAATATGCATTACCAAAGTCTGCTAGTCTGCTGGCTGAAGGAAGGAATGGTGGAAGGGATTCAAGCGAGGTCATTGAGTCCTGGCCATCAAGTTCAATCACTGACCCAGCTTTCAGCAAAGATGGTGCTGTATCTGCTGGTGATTGATTCAATTGTAGAGGAACCTCAGCAGGAACCTCCATTACTGTGGCAAGGGATGGTTTCCCAGGGGTCACCAGGCTATTTTGCATCATCCAATCAGCAGTAGGCATATAAGGCATCAAAGACTCTACAGACCAGATGGAGGCCTCCATCTGCCTCAACTCATCCAAGCACTGCAGGTCAAGGGGTAATCGCAAGATTTTAAAGTGAATGTTCTTGTGGTTCCCACAGATATCCTGAGCACTTTTTACCAAGCTGGGATCCCCTTGAACAACCAATGTACTGTTGACTGGTTCAACAGGTGCAACAATTGATCCTTCTAGTGGGCTCACCGAACTATTTGAGGGACAAGAAACCATTAGAATATCAGGGCAAGGGTCCTCCAAATGGCTGAGGTCTTTTGTACCTTTTCTTTCCTCCTCGTCCCCAAATGGCACAGGTTGGAAACACCTCAAGACCACATCTTCTGCAGATCCCACATTACACTGCAAGAGCTCACCATCAGCATTGCTGGCAAGCTCAGTGGTTTCCTTGGAATGTGTGATCTTCACTGCAGAAGGGGATCCACTACATTCTATCCGCACCTCCTCTGCTTGGAAGAGAATACCACCATTTTGAACAGTAGCAATTCTGGCCATTTCTCCATCCATTTTGCTTGACAACATTGGGCAGCCCTTTTCTTCAGAACAGGCAGATGTGCCTTCATTTGGTCTAGGTGATGAGAGAACACTAGTAGAGTCAGTACTCCGTCCGGATTCAGAGCTGCTCTGGGTGCTCATCACAGCATTGCGGCCCTGTTGGGGTGAGTCGGTACACACAGGCTCAGTTTGAACTTCTGAACTGACCATGACACGACCAGATGGCGTCGTGTGCTGGTAGCGGAAACGGCGAGCTTGGTATGCCATCGTGGGTGCCAAGTGGGGGGTCATCATGCGTCTGTAGTCGACCATGTGTAGCTGGGTATGGGGAAGGATGTAGCCAGGAGTTTCTACATATGAAGCAGGAGGGAAAGGTGGCAACACCATGCCATAACCTTGGACAAAGAAATCACAGATTAAAATTTCATTTTCAGGCTAAAAGAACCTAAACTATTTTTAAAGGATACATTTGGCCATATTGACAGGATCATAAAGGAAATGCAGTTGTTTCTTCTTTTGCTCAGGGGCTCAGTTTTATTAATGAAAGAGACAATTATTCAGCTGTAACGCCAGTGATGGACAAACAGATAATACTTATCACATTACATTGTCTAAAGCAGGCATGGAACAATGGATCACTGTTTGGGGGCGAGGGGGGGGGGATTATGCATGTAAACCCCAAAGTATCCATGGCCCAACTGATCAGATATCTTCAGTTTTAAACATTTTAAAAGGAAACAGCATGAGAACAATCTGCAAATTATGCATGCCAACACCTGTAGTGATACCAGCATGTCACAGCTCAACATCCAACCTGCAGAAACATGTACATGTAAGCCATTAGCTATCTGAAGGAGCTAGACTAGCTACCCAGATCAGTATTTGCAGTATAAAAGCTCTGTAATAAACATGCAAAAGAAAACCTCAAAATGTAACCAAACTCAGACCAGACCACTTACCCAAACCAGGGAAGCCACCATAGGGAACATAAGGCATCGGCACTGGCCACTGGCATGGCATGTAAGGCTGCGAGGGTTGAACATAGAAAAAGGGCCAGTTGCCTTGCTGTTGACGGTCTAGGTGATTTGGATTGGGTCCTCTGTAGGGACCAGGAGCAGGATATCGTGAACCCTGTGCTGGTGTCACCCCAGAAGGAATGCTTTGAGTTTCAACTCCAGGTGGATTCTGGGAAGCTGCAACAACCATATTTTCAGCTTTCAAGAGGCAAGAGGGGAAAACTGAGGAAAATGAAAACAAACTGTTAGTTGTTGACATTAGTTAGCAAAGCTGCTAGAAGAAATACTAGTATAAAGTGGAAAAATAAAGTAAATGTGTGTTGATTTTTTTTAAAGAGATTTTATTTATTAAAAAAAATTGCAGTGGTCATACTCACAAAAAATATTGCGTCTTGAACAAAGAAAAACACCCAACATGGCTTCGTCACCTGAGTTTAAATAGATGAGGCCGTGGCAGTGATTGGCTCCATGCAAGCCCTGTGATTGGTTGAGCTCAGAATTGACTGAAGCCACATTCCAGCCAATCAGCAAGGCCTACATTTTCTTTGTAGACTGCAACGGGAAGTATTTAAGCAGTGAAATTATTGTTTTACTCATTTTTAGGAGATTTACCTTTTGAGATATAGTTCCTAAGATCATTGGGGGGGAATTACACTTTTAGTCACCTATTTAAAAATTTTGCTTCTCAAGTTCTTGAAGCTCTTATTGAAATTTCTTTTAGAAAGTTTTTAAATTCTGTTTAATTTGAACTTGCACCATTGATGTGCTGAACTATTTTAAAATGAGAGTTCAGCATATTAAATGGTGCAACAAAGTGTGTGTGTGTGTGTAAAACCGAGATTCTGAATAGTAATTATTTTTAAGAAATCATACCTGATCACATGCTGTAGTTTAGCAGAGTGAAGTATGATTTTGTCAAATAAGTAGCATGTAAATAATTTTCAGGCAAAAATGTCTTGTAATAGTAGATGAGAAATAATCTCAGGTGGGTATAATCAACTGGAAACTGTAGAGTTTTGTCCCTAAGAGCTGCTGCTATAATCATAAAGACTATTGACACTATTCACAATCTGCTCATCCTGAACATCCTGTAAACACACTCAATACTGTTCGTGTTCACTCTTCTACACCTGTATACTGTAATGATTTATATAATCACACTATCCGGTGTCACACAGATGAGGACAGGTTCCCTTTTGAGTCCACTTCCTCCCAAGGTTTCTTCCTCACATCATCTCAGGGATGTTTTTCCTCTCCACTTGCGCCTCTGGTTTGCTCATTAGAGATCTAAATCTACATCCATTTCAGATGAGGCAATATGGAGCTGCAGAATTTTCCGAACTAATTTTCTGGAATGTCACATGGAGAAAGATGTTACTCCCCAGTCGATAGACTCTCTGAAATAAAGATACCTTTCCTTGTTGCTAGGTGGCACATCTTTATACCTTAAAAACTAATTTAGGGTACATAATTAGATCGTAGATCTAGACTACTGATGTACCTTTAAATCTTTTACCTTTTAATCTAACAGCTAATTAAAGCTACATCACATGCA
>JAKKZN010000012.1:1318556-1333204 GCA_033441825.1 Pangasius elongatus
TGTGTGTGTGTGTGTGTGTGTGTGTGTGTGTGTGTGTGTGTGTGTGTGTGTGTGTGTGTGTGTGTGTGTGTGGAATGCAAACCATGGGCTTACTTGGCTTTTCATTGATCTATGGGTTTCCTCACATTATTATTATTATTATTATTATTATGCTGTTTTTGATGGTCATATTAACACCAGTATTTTCATGTTAGCCCAAACATGGTCCCATGGACCTGCATTTATTTCCAATGCTTTAGACTTAAATTGGGGAACAAAATGCGAAAGTCTCCCATCAGGTCTGGACTTGTTCATGCTAATGGATATTGGATCCCAGTTTGCAGCAATGCAGCGATAAAACCCATGGTCACAGACCGTTTTATTACTCGTATGATAATATATAATGCTATAAAGTGTCATATCTTAATTGTCATAGTAATTGACATAGTTTGCAACTTTACGAAATACTAAAATGCAAAAATATACTTTGTTTTTTGTTAGTTTTTGTTGTTGTTTTGCCTTTTTTTTTTTTTACTGTCACCACCCCAAGGGTAATTATTTTCCTATAACAGCATGTCCACAAGTGTTTTATTCCTCTCATGTTCCACAGCAAGATTCCAACGAGTAAGTTTTTAATGAGTTAATATTGTTGATGTCCACAAAAAGCAAGTTCGTTCCTGTTGTCACTTACATTATAGCAGCTATAAACAGCCGTTCCCTCACCAGCTTCGCTTTTTTCTTTCTCTTGAAGTGAAGAAGAGGGGGAAAAAAAACGCAGCCCGTCATGTTACCGAGAAACGGCAAAGAAGTGTAAACTCGTCTGTCCCGAAGACTTAACTCTGTTACTGAACACTGACACTGGAGACTCCTTCCGTAAATGTTAAATCAACGTCTCCTTACAGAAAACCCACGCACATTTTTATTCCGTTGATGTGTACGAGTCCCGGTGAATGAGCTGTTACTATAGAAACGCTAATGTATTAAATGAGTCGAAACCCTCCTCTGACCAATCGTAATCCAGAATTCAGCAGCGCCGTGGTGGATGTATGTTTGCATGATGGCTCTGCGTATATTAAGGAAGTCTTTATTTAAAAACGGACACTGCTGGGAGGAGGCTACAGAACATCCTGTTGAGTCTAGGAGATTTTAAAGTTGATTGTTCAACTCATTTCCATACATTAGACTGTATGTGCGTGCTGTGACTGTATTCTAGACGGCTTGAAGAATGTCAATACTGGATTTATGGATGTGTTTGCATTTTTAAAGGCCGTGTCTGAAATAGTGAATACGTGGTTCTGACATTCTTCGTTTCCATGATACATGATTATGAGGCTAAAGACGCCATAGTTTAATGATGCTGATGGATTGGTGCAGTAATAAGATTATTGCAATTTTATTACGAGTGCTGTTCCTTTAAGTGGTTTTAGTGCTATTGAATGAACCCGCGACCTCTGTTCGATTGTGCATTGAACATTGCACGAGGCACGAGATCAATATGTGTGGGAGTGAGCAAATATGAAGGAAGAGGTCATTTAGCAGCTGTCCAATAAACGTCACCCGGTTTTCATTAGTGCGCCGTTGCCGTACTGCTAAAAGCTCTGGACGCACAAACCAGCAATGGTATAAGCCTTTTAATAGCACCACACTGTTTAATTCTGCATTCTGATTGGTCAGAACAATCTGACAGCCGTCGTTGGTAAATTAAACCACTTGGGAATAAAACAAAATATAGGAAAACAATCGAGTTCAACATCGCAGTGGCTTAATAACAGAACTGAGTCAGCTTCACTCACTCACTTTATTTGGTTGAGTATGGTTAATGTTCGTAAACCATGTTACTCACTTTGGAAAGTTCTGCTCACAAATCTCCTGAAAGGCTTTAATAGTGGCAATAAAAGCTCGGGGTCCTCTGGGGGACATGACGAGCGTCATGAGATCATCAGATTAGTGTTCCGAGTAATGGAGGTTACTCATCATGTGAATTACAGTCAGATTATTGTTCTCCGAGAGGACACAAATCACGCGAATTTAATAACGCTCTTAATGGTTTGGATGTGTCTTTAGTGTAATAAGTACTCTACATTACAAGTTAGAGTGAAGGTCTCACGTTGTGTCTTATCTTCCAAAAACACTCGTCCTTGAAGCCACTTTACACTACCACTCTCTTCTTCATTCTCTGTAATATAAGCTTCACGCACTGGACTCCTGTCTTCCTGTGATGTCTTCCTCCCATCTCTGACTGCATCTTTTTTTTCTTCTCACTTTTTCTTTTTACTAATTTGCTCATTTTTTAAGCTTTTCTCTTGACACAAAGAAAGCGTCCTGTTGCGTATTCATGAGTGTTCCTCCGCTTTGCAGAGTGGGATGATGTTACCGCTTCGACTTATCTACACGCTCCTTATTTGCTCCGGCGCTTAAGCCACATTATCGTGAGGAGGTAAACCGACGCCCCTTTAGCTGAGCAGGGTCTCGATTCAGTCCAGCGCCAGGGAAACTATGGCTGGTTGTTTTGAAAAACGAGATGCGATAAACATCTCGGCTTGTTTCCTAGCGGACCTTTTGGCAACGCCTGATACAACAGTCCATAAGGATCTTTTAGGTCAGGACTGTTTCTTTTTCCTTTCTTCCTTTGTCTCGCTTTCTCTCACTTCTTTCAGACTTCATTACAGGGCTCATTTCCCTGGCGTGTCGTAGCACTGTGTGTCTTATTGCCCCACTTCAAACAACACACATCGCGAACGCTACACACTCATTACGGGATCCTTAAAAGTACTTAGAGATCGATTTCTTTTTTTGTAATCAGCGTAAGTGGATTTTGTTGGATCTTCATCCATTTGTCTTGTCTTTCAAAGATGCACAAAACTTCTTTATCTCATCTCAGCTGGGAGAATGAATTCACCCGTGGCTGTATTTTGCTGGATATTTTGGCACGGAAGACCATTTTATTTGTACAACTTATCATTCTGTCCTGTTCCGTGTTAAACAGTCCCATAATTGTCCGCTAATACCAATTATACCACAGCACCGTGGAATTCTTGATTCTGATCTGTGAAAAGGTGTAGATTTAATCTTTGCTATGATGGAGTTTTTTTTAACATTATTGGAATGAGTCTCCAGTGTCAGAACTTTGCAACAGTTCAAGGTAAAGCTTATGGGAACGTTTTCCAGACTGAGGAGTTTATGCTTTGTGGTTTTTTCAGTCAAGATGACAAGATGTGTGTGGGTTTTTTTTGTCTTATTAACTTCAGGCTGTTTCACATCTTATAACTAGTAATGAGTTGAGGTGGATGGTGGAAGTGGCTTTCTTTATGGGCTAAAAGGACAGGACTGTTTTTTTGTTTTTTTTTTAAATGTGTGAAATACAGACCAGACGAACAATTTGCCCCTCACAGTTACTTGCACTTAAGACAAAGCGAGCCATGTCTTGCGTGAAACAATCGCGGATTACAGTCCTCAGTGCCTGTGGGATAGGATGACCAAAATGGCAACCACAGCTTGAATAGCAGTCAGACTTACGGTCATGACTTCTCCTATTGTACTGTCCAATTTTGACATGGAGTCTTAAAAACATCGACAGCTCTTTGGAAATAAGGCCACAGTAAACAGAATGGACAGGCTGATGCTAATTAAAAGGTGCTCTCTGAGTGACATTGCTGTTATTTAACTCATTTAGACTCAAGATTTTACATGTAACTGTCAATATAATAGATAAATCTGGACTGTTTACGTTCATTGCATTCTTATGCAAACTGCAAACTAAATACTAAATACCAAGCACAACATTAGCATTAGCATATGAAATCGCATTAGCATTCCACACAAACTCTAGACGAGTCTAGATGTTATTTTTTAGAACTGCTTTAAGATATCGGATACCAAAAAAAAAAAAAAATGCTTTGAATTATACGTTCTTTCATCAAAGTGCCAAGACAAGGCACATCCCCTGCCAATCCTCATCAAACCTGGATTGCACGAGTGCCTGAGGTGGAGCTGTGAATTAGGACGGCACAGCAGGGATTTCAATCAACCAGTGTTCACAGGGGAAGTATTAATTCATGCCCTCTGGCTAAAAGTGGGGTTTATGCATATATTTAAAAAAATAAATTATATAAATGTAAAGCCAGCTTTATAACTTGGATGCTTAGCGAGAGAGAGAGAGAGAGAGAGAGAGAGAGAGAGATCCCTGTTGCCTACAGCAATTAGAGCAGCTAGCCTCCATCTGTGCATGAAATAACACACTCCAGCTCGCAGGAGCTTTCAGCCATCAATCGGCAGCTTGTTATTCTGCATGTGTGTGTGTGTGTGTGTGTGTGTGTGTGTGTGTGCTGGTAGGTATAAGGGATGTAATTTATTCTGTGTTAATTAGAGGGCAATCAAAGTAGGTTATGTACACACACACACACACACACACACACACACACACACACTAAAAGAGATTTAAGTGTGGCTGGTGAAATAACTGGCAACCCGATTGTATACAGGCAGCTTAGAAAGATGGTCAGTGATCAGATGTTATAGTGTATCAAGATGGTAAGATCATATGGATAACACATAATAATAATAATAATAATAATAATAATAATAATAATAATAATGTGATTTTGGACCACCACATTCCTGTTTAACTTGTAATATTCATTTCTTTTTTGCCAGGCATGATTGCGACACCTCCTCTTGACCAACGGATAGTGCTCTGAAGGGAGTATGCCCCCATTTCACCATGCCGCTGCCGTCCTATTGGCTGCTCCGGCACTCCGTGGTCATGTGCTTGCTTCTACACAGCTTGGTGTTGATGACGCTCTGCTTCCACCACGCAGCCACTTCCTGCTCAAAACATTGCTACTGCTCAGAGAACGAGGGTCCGTCTGGGGGCAAGACCATGCGGTGCAGCAACCTACGCCTCACCGAGATCCCAAATGACATCCCAAATGACACACGGCACCTCTACCTCGACTACAACCAACTGACCAGTGTCCCTGCCAATGCCTTCCAAGATCTTCCTCTGCTGGCTGAACTTGATCTTTCCCACAATGAGCTGGCACTGCTTGAGCCTGGAGCTTTCCGGGGCTTGGCTGCCTCGTTGCTATTCCTGGACCTTTCCTCCAACCAGCTGATGACGCTGGATCCTGAAGCTTTTGAAGGCGTGAGGGCTCGATCCAATCTGACTGGCAACCCCTGGCACTGTGACTGTCGGTTACAAACGGCACTTCCACGCCTCGATCTGGAACCTGTGTCTCTCACCGGCATTGTTTGCCAAACATCAGAGCCCGAGGACTCACGTGCCCAAGGTGTGCCCTTTCTGCTGGCCAAAGACTTGGACCTATGTGTGGTGCTTAAAAAGACCACAGATGTGGCCATGCTAGTGACCATGTTTGGATGGTTCACCATGGTCATCTCCTACCTGGTCTACTACGTCCGGCATAATCAAGAAGATGCCAGGCGCCACCTGGAGTATCTCAAGTCTCTGCCCAGCAGGCAGGGCAAGTCTGAGGAGTCTTCCACCATTAGCACTGTGGTTTGACAGCAGACCGTCACTAAAGGGGGAAGCTTCTCAGGCGAGCAAAGGGCAATAGGCACACTCAGAGTCTAGCTTGGTAGGGGAACCAGAAACTGGATTATCATCTCTAGTAATAACAGGCTTTGTGGACTGCGGCTTTCCAGATCATCAGAAAGTGAAAGTAACCAGCCTTCAAAAACAGACATGGTGACTTAGCAGCCGGAACAATCCTGCTGCAAGTCTTCCATTTCAGACTCGAAGGTAAAGACAAACCCTCCTTGGGAACCTACATGCCAGCATAGCAAGAGAATTGCAGGGGTCATCTAATCTTATCCAGATAAATAATTGATCCAGGACCGGCCAGGCTCCAAGTCTGCAGTGGCTGAGTGGTTTGTCTGCTTGGAATGCTTTTGAAGGAGGATGGGTTTTTACTTTCCTCTGCATTCCTCTAGTTATTTTTGAAAGGATCCCCATTTATTTGCAGGAGCATGTAGCACAAAGAAAGTACCCTCTTCCCTTATGGCATTAACATGAAAAGCTCTGATATTTATCCCTCCAGACTGCANCAGAGCCATGCATAAACAAACACATCAGTCATTTTTAAGATTCTGAATAAATGGTGAAAATCAGTGTGTATATTTTGATAATTTTGTAGTGGAACTAATCATATTGAAACAAAAGTGAAGGACACTAGCTGGTCCGGTATTTTCCAGCTCTTTCAGGAGAAATTACCACGAGTTTTTTTTTTTTTTTTTTTTTTTACACTTAATGATGAAATATACAGTACATCGATCACACCGAATACAGTAATTGATTGTGTTGTTCCCAGTCCTGGTCCTGGAATTTCCCTTAATATTTTAGTGCTTTTCCTGTTCTAACAGAGTTAATCCAACTAATTAAAGCCAAATACTGACACTGTAAGTTTTTATCCAAATTGGACGTCATTTGACATCCCCTGTTTGTTTGTTCCTGAGTTTGGGTTAAGCCTGTATGGTTTTTCCTTCGGGGTCTCTGGTTTCCTGCCAAATACCAAAACATGCCGATAGGTGGATTGGCTACACCAGATCCTTGCTCCTTGGTGTGAATGTGTGTGTCAGTGTGTGTGTGAATGGACTAGCATCCCACCAGGGTGTATTCCCGCCTCATGCCCAGGCTCCAGACCCACCTCCATCCTGACCAGGATGAAGTTTGTTCCTGAAGGTGAACAAACAAGCGAATCAATGGACGTCACCAATCAATATTTCAGCTGTTCGATGTGTGAAGCTTGACAACACAATTTATCTAACAATTTTAAACTGAGCTGCCAAATAATTAAATCATTTGCTAAGGTGCTTTCAGTTTTGTTCAGCTGTCTTGCAGAGTGACTCTTAAACTGATTGATTTCTCCTTGGAAAAAATAGACTTTCTGAAATTCATATGTCCATGCATGACAACAATAATAACTAGATAGTGCAGTTCCTGCAGAAACTGCGAGTGTATTGCGATGCACATCTTCAACACTGGTCACTTGTTTACACACACACACACACATCATAATTGTTCACTTATATTTTTATTTGGGTTTGGGGCTTTTGGGGCAATCAGCAGTCAGGAGGGTATTTATGTTTGGGTTTAGGGTAATAGAGGTCACTGGTATATGTTTATTTTTGGTGTTGGGGCATTTTGCAGGCAGGGGAATATTTTTATATTGGTTTGGGGCAATTAGAGTTCACACAGACAATTATATTCAGGTTTGGGGTGATTACAGTTTACATGTGTATTTATTTTAGGTTTTTGGGCAATTAGCTGTAAGGAGGGTATTTATATTTGGGTTTCAGGAATTTACAGGTCACAGGGATATTTACATTTTTGGTGCAATTCAGGTGTTGTAATAAAAGTAATAATAATACAATCAGAACAATTAGTGTGTTGCTTGTGCAACACACTAAACAGCATCAACCAACTGGTGCAAAGAGAGCAGGCTGTAAGGTTGTTCAAGCTGTGGAAACTACATATTTGCTTGTGTGACATTTCGTCATCCTGCCATGACCAGCAGGAATAAGAAGAACTGAGTGCAGGTGATGGTGTTTCACGGATGTGTGAAACAGAAAGGCTCTCTTGCACCTATTGGTGGTTTTCAACAGACAGAGCTGTCTGAATGGAGTACAGTGTGAGAACCCATGCTTTGGGATGGCTGTACACGTTAGCTTTTTAAGTGACCAGCACTGCAAACAACAAGACTACTAGCTAACTAAATTCCAAACAGTACTTCAGGGGAAAGTTACATGTATTCAGAGCTGAGTTATGTTATATAACTGAACAGTTATCTTCACATGTGCTGCAAGTCAGATTGTACAATTAACCTCCTCTTACGATAGTCGTACGATGTGATGTTGCTTCTATTGGTGACTTTTTAGATATAGCTGCATTTGGATTCTTGGTGCAAAATTTTTATTGTTTGTTTGTTGGACATCTTTGGACAAATCAGCCAAATTGGTCACTATGTAAGACCAACAATTGTATGATTGTACCTCGCAACCAAGGAATTCTTTCACGATTTTTGTCTGCAACAAAAAAAAAATCGTACATTGTAAACCAGCCTTNTTGGATTGGTGATTAGGTTACTTAGCTATAGTGTAATTGTGTGACATGCAGATTTGATGCTAGATGCACAAAAACCTGCGCATGTGAATTAACCAAACCCTGTCAGAGTTCCACCACTTTCCAAATTCCACCTTGATTCATGTCCTTGACAGTTTTTCTCCCATTGAGGACCAGGGCTGGAAACCAGCGCTACTGACTGCTTTCAAGACATTTCTATAGATTTCTATAAAACATCCAGTACTGTAGGATTTATTTACTTGCTCAATTTCACTGACCTAGATTTTTTTTTTAAAACCCACCTCAGTTCCTCAGGACTCCAAAAGCCTATTCAGCTACAACAGGTTTGAGGTTCAGCTTTAACGCTAATCCTCCATAGACTGAAATAGAAGATTTGCACAGAAAAGCCACCACTGAAATGTGCTAATCTCAAAGGCTGTTGCGCATAACATTTGACTCAAGAGGCTTATGGATGGAAATAAAATTGAGAGTCATGCTGTACTGAATGTTTTAATTATGTAGAAGGTGGAAAGGAATCGTCCTGACTTTTGACACTGTGCTCTGACGTTTACGAGCAGATAAAGATTCAGAGGAATTATCGCATTATTTGCTGATTTTTTTTTTTTTTCAATCAGTAACATAGCTGCAGTTTCCAGAATCACAAGGAGTATGTTTTGTACTGTTATTAATTATAAAAAATACATTTTTTACTTTTTGTGTTGGATTTATTCCATATACAGTAATCAGGATGCACTTTAATTGAAAAAAAAAAAAAAAAAAAGAGTTTGACACTGTGGTGCTGTTGCTGAGAACGTTTCTATTTTCCAGTGAGAGATTTCCTGCTGAGGAAACTCCACCTGTACTGGCGATTTTCACACTCAAGTCAACCACACACACACACACACACACACACACACACAGGCCAAGAACTGAACATAAAGCTGCGAAAAGCATCCAGGAGACTTGTTAACTTGGTACAAACATAGACCCAGCAAATATCATCCACTACCATGTGACTAAGTTGATGACAGGAATGAAGGTGTGATAGAAGACAAAAAAAGTTTTAGAGCAGAAACAGACATTAAATTAAATGACATTCTCTATTAAAACTCCTACATGAGATTATTCAGTGGTGTATATTAGGTGATCAGTGGATATGGTCATGACACTGGACGCAGGTGTAAATGCTCAAAGAGGTAATAAACACTAGAGGCGTGCATCAGAGCAGCGTCACTGTGCTCACTTAACTCAGTAACTCTAAATGCGGCTCTAAATGTTTGTCTATGTCTGAATGTACTCACATTGTTGCGCATTATTGAGGTTTTGCCCATTACTTTGATTTCAATCTCAGAAGGTCGCGTCATAGAGTTAGTCATCTGATTGCCTGTGGAATCAGTCCACTTTCTCTAGGACGTGTTTCTGCAGCCTAGAGTGCGGTAACCAATGGGTTCTAGGCAGTGCTGCACAAGTGATGCATGTTAAGTGCCATGTGATAATGCGTTTTAGTTGCAGTCTCCAAGGAGGGACACTTTTACGGCAAAGTTAACCCCCCAACACACACACACACACACACACCCTCACATCCGCTCGGATGAGTCATAGTGCTCTATCTGCACAAAGAAAGTTTGGAAAGATTTTTTTTTCAAGGTGCTATTTGTCATTTGTATAGAAGTGTTTCGATACCTGTAATCATCACACCACTTCAGAAAAACTATGATTCACGATATTTTCATACTGTGGATCTGGCTACTTTCTTTATTTCAGTCATCACAGTACATTTTTCCAAAGCCCCCATTTTTCCAGAATGCTATAACTAATATAACTATACATAATTTTTTTAATAACTTTACATAACACTGTAAGTAACATAACTATACATAATGGTATACATAATGCTTAAAACTAATGTAACTACACATAACTCAATACCTAATGTATGCATAACATTATAACTAACATAACTATATGTAATGGTATAACTAATGTAACTATACACATCCGTACATAATGGTATATGTAATGCTGTACACACACACACACACACACACACACACACACACAAATACATAACACTATAACTAACATAGCTATAAATAATGCTATAATTAATGTAACTATACATTACACAACTACTATATAATGCTATACGTAATGACTGTAACTAGTGTAACTATACATAAAGCTATATGTATTGCTAAACATAACTATGCTATATTTTTGCAGGACAGGACTGAATGCGAGCTGTGCAAATTATTTATAATTGTTTATATTCCTTAGACATGTCTCTGACAAAGCCTTCCCTTGGCTGCCAGCCATCATGTACTAGAGAGCAAGAACCAGTGAACCAAGACCATGCATCTCTGCCCTTCAGGGTCTCAGTGATGGGGAGATTCCTTCCTTGACAGAGGTCGTTCCCGTGGGAACTGGAAACTCGAGAGGCCGAGGAAAAAAAGAAACATGACCTAGTCTAGTTGCGGAGCTCAAAATAGAACCCACCACACTGGGTGGTGAAGAAGCTAAGTGCCTGGGTGGCATCAATTAGAGATTGCTTAGGAGAGATAAATGGAAGACGATAAGCCATAATTGGGGAGAAGAATGAATGTTGAATAAGATACAGAATGGTAGAGCAGGCGATGATGATCTCTTTCTCTCTCTGCTTTGTCCTGAATATGAACTGGACTGTGGCTGGGTGAAGAGGCTATTCTTAGGCTTGGTGAAATTATGGTGAAGCAGTACATCTGCAGTTTTAATGGGAATGAAGAAGTTATAATCCTCTCAGAAGCTTACTGGCTTACAAATAATCCATTAATTAAATGGACATGCAGCTTTTCCTTTGATGGAACGATGAAAGGTCAAGTAAGGGGAATTTAATATCTGGTTATTTTATTAATTAAAGAACGACATCAGTTTATAGCTACATTTAAAGTGATGAAATGTCTGCAGTCTGAGTTATTACTTCCATTACAACAACTACAAACAGTCGCTCGCTCACCAGCCTCACTTTTTATTTATTTTATTTTTTTAACTTAATCTTCAAAGTCCTCAGTCCTGATGTGTTTCCAGCGATGGAAAAGTTACAGCTTTGGCGGTGACACTGGAGACTCCTTCCTTAACATCTCCTTAGGGAGCACATTACCGTATTAACGATTACAGAAGTCCCAGTGGATGATCTGTTACTATGGAAACGAGAACATATTAAAACGAGTTGGTTATAGAAACAGGGCTGCTGTTATAGAAAATGAAGCAACACCTCCTGATTAGTCAGAATCCAGAATTCAGCAGCGCCGCAGCATTAAACACGTTACTGACATTGCAGATACATCACAGATAACCTTTCTTTGTGGCTTTACTTTCATTCCTCCTTCACTGACTTGTTTAAAGTTACCCAAAGCCTTTTAAATAGTCGTTTCCTCTTCACTATTGTTCGTTCCAAACCTGTTGCTTTATCGTCTTCTCTCCACAGTGGAACACAAATAGACTCATTTCCTTCCAGTGTTTTAAAACATAACCACATTTATAATGCATAATAGAATAGCGTTGTAATGATAACGAGGAAAGCTACTCAATTTCCGTCCTGTCCTTGTGGATTTCATGGATTATAATATGCAAATCAATCACAGTGTGGTGAGCTGTAATGTGATGTACAGACCTGGCCTCCGGGTGTATTTCAGACCCTTTTCATAAACTAGAAGCGATCGGAAAGAGAAGCCATAAAGGAGATGACTAAAGGCTTTCATAACCGTGATTATTATCCGGAGACGTGGCTATTTGTGCAGCTCGATTGCAAACACAAATCACTTTTCACATTTTTTCAGGGGGATACCGCTGCCTTGAAACAGGCTCGTCACGAAACCGTCATTCGTTTTTACGCATACATACACTTTTTTTTTTGTTTTTGTCTGTTTTTTTTTAAAATTTAAATTCCTCTATCCTTCATGACAGTCTTTAAAACTGGATTATACCACTTTGTATTTCTGTGTTAGATACAAGACATTGCATAAGTATTCACTCTTCTGATACTTTTACACATTTTGTAGTGAAAAAATAAAGTAAAAAAGTAAAAAAATACACTAAATTAAAGTAAAAAGAACCCCATAAAAAGAAAGAAAGAAAGAAAGAAAGAAAGAAAGAAAGAAAGAAAGAAAGAAAGAAAGAAACCCTTAAATTAGTTCTGGTGCAACAAGGTGCCATCGGAGGAAGTCACAAAATTAGCTGAATGGAAACCGAATTTCCTGAAGATCATGGGAAGAAGAAAAGTATTGTCATTCTTTTTTTCTTTCTTTCTTTTCAATGTTATTGTGATATTGACTGACGAGGTCACTTTGAAAGTATAACCCTGTTAGTCGTGGCCTAATGGTCTGAGAGTCGGACTTGTAACCCGAAGGTGAACCTGAAGGTGGTGGGTTCGAGTCTCGGGTCCGGNTACCACAACTGAGGTGAGACCCTTGAGCAAGGCACCGATCCCCCAACTGCTCCCCGGGCACCGCAGCTAAAATGGCTCCCCACTGCTCCGGGTGTGTGTTCATGGGTGTGTGTGTTCACTAAATGCAGAGCACAAATTCTGAGTAAGGGTCACCACACTTGGCCACAAAGTCACTTCACTTCACTAAAAAAAATTATAGACATATTAATTTAAAACATATACTGTAAATAGATCCCTAGAAAGTCCTCATGCTCTTAACATGGACGCTAGTACAGCACATTTTGTTTATTTGTGTTTGTAGTTCTATTCTAAAGAAAAACCCCTCGATCCTGTTACTTTCTACCCTTTTACTATTTTAAAGGGGCAAAACGCAGAACACCAAACATCAAACCTGTTACAACACCAACGTAGCGTTTGGCAGTTGAAATAAGGAGGATTGAATTGACAAACCATTTCCAGATTAGTGCACAAAGAAGACAAGGTTGTTGTGTGTCACTGAGCAGGAAGTCGGAGCCTGTCAGAGAAAAGCAGAGTTCAAAGAACTAAAACGAGCCAAGGCGCGTCTGACAAGCACTACTGAAATATAGATGGTATGTCGTCCCTCTTTGACATCTAACTCGCTCTCACACACAAACAAACACACACACACACACACACACACACACACGCACACACAACTGGACAACTGCAGGGACACGGCAAGGAACTGAGGACATGAAGATGTGAAGAAATAACATCAGCTCAGGAACGCACAAGTGTGATGTGATGAGGCAAACAGAAGAACATCCACATACATAAGATGAAAAGTTAAACATGACATGATTAAATTCAGTTATACAGGCATAAATTTAAAAAATTCACACACGCACACACACACACACACACACACACACACACACACACACACACACAGGTATTGTGTGTACGGTGGCCAAAAGACATTAGGGCCTGTTCCAGACAGCTGAATGGAAAAGTAAACTAATAGGGTCTCTGTCAGTTGGAGTTTTGTGTGTGTGTGAGCGTGTGTGTGTGTGTGTGTGTGTGTGTGTGAGTAGTATGACAGGTAATGTTATAGCCTGATACCAAACACACACCCGTTGCCTCAGGTTCACTTACATTTTAGTGCGGCTCACCTTCCACAGGAGGGGATGGAGAGTTCAGGAGCTGTGTGTGTATGTGTGTGTGTGAGTGTGTGTGTGTGTCTCACTGACATTTTATGGTTCCTTTCCTTTTCTAAGGCTAGTAATGGATTGTATACGAGAACAGTGCCACCTGCTGGAACAAACTGTGACGAGAAGGAAATCCCAGACCGTTTTAAGGTGTCACTGTGAATTCTTAAAAAAGAGGGAAAAAAAAAAAATCTAACTAACAAAGAAACAAAATGAAAAACATTTCCATAAAAATGTTTACATATACTTTTATAATTGTAATATATATATATATATGGAAAAACTATTAATATATATAATAAAATCTTTGTCCCCAACCTCAAAGCAATATTTAAATGGAAAAAAAAAAAAACAACTGAACAAGTCAAATTATGCCAGTAAGAATTTTTAGATGAGTGAAAGTATAGGAACAGATAGTCTTAAAATAAATTAAAATAACTAACACTTAATATTTGGTTGCATATCCCTTCCTTGCAATCGGTAAATTGTCAGACAGAATGTTTCTGTAGGCTTCTGAACTCATTCTGCTGCTACCATCATGAGTTCCATCATCAGTAAAGATCAGTGAGTCTGTTCCAGAAGCAGTCATGCAAGCCCAAGCCATGACACTACCTCCATGACACCATGCTTGACCAGTGAGCTCATATGTTTTGGGTCATGAGAAGATCCTTTCTTTCTCCACACTTTGGCTTTTTCATCACTTGGGTGGAGGTTAATCACTTTTGTGGTTCATCTCTGTATTTCTTTGTATGTGTGTATGGACATTGTTACACTCACACACACCCACCTGTACTAAAAAATGCATCAGCACGCGCCCGCCCACACACACACACACACACACACACACACACACACACACACACACACACACCATTTATCAGTCATATAATTATAATAATCAGTTTTATTGTACATATAGTATGAACTTTTTTCTCAAGAAATATGATGAGCGACCGGAGATGACACAGCTTCTTCTGATATAACGTTCATCATCACAGGA
>JAKKZN010000012.1:1333304-1350078 GCA_033441825.1 Pangasius elongatus
TTTATTTTAAGAGGTTCCACAAAAATATGGCATTTACCATTTAGGAATTACAGCCATTTTCAGCAAAGTGCCTCCATGTTCAGGGGCTCAAAGGTATTTGGACAAAGTGACATAACTGTAAATATAACCGTAATTTTAATAAATGGATGAAACTCCTTTGCAGTCAGTGACGGCCTAAAATACACTTCGATCACATCTTGATTGTTTTATTTCAAATCTATTGTGGTGGTGTATAAAGGCAAAATCACAAAAACTCTNTCCATTGTGGTGGTGTATAAAGGCAAAATCACAAAAACTCTGTCATTGTCCAAATACTTCCGGACCTGACTATATATCTATATATCTATATATATATCTATCTATATAGATATAGATATAGATATACTGTATATCTGATATAGATATATAATTTTTTTGTGTGTGTTTGTTTATGCTGTCATTTCAGAAAGCAGAAGTCCTCAATAGTGCCAGGTTTCTTTCATTCTTTCTTTCTATTTCCACTGGAAAGAAAGTGTAAAAGCTTCATTAGTAATGAATCACTACAAAGCTACTCATCACACCATCCTGTGATGATGAACGTTATATCAGAAGAAGCTGTGTCATCTCCGGTCGCTCATCATATTTCTTGAGAAAAAAGTTTGAGGAACCTGCATTGCGGCAACAGATCTGAAGTTAATGCTGGATCTCATATCATCTCCTTTACCGTGTGCAATAAGAGCAGATGATTTACAGTGAATGCAGTGAATAATCAGCCATTTTACACAAAGACACATTACATCTAAGCGAACCTGGAGGTTGTTCATCTCTTCTTTGAAGCAGATGTGTAATGTGTTGATGTATTAATGCACTTATTTTACTATCTTAATAGGAACATCTGTACAGCTGCTCAGTCTTAAAGTTATTTCACGCACAACAGTCTCTGGAGTTCACAGGTCTGATGAGAGAGATCAGAGAAGGATGGTCAGACAGGTTGGAGCCAGTGCTGCCGACTGTTTTTTTTGGAGGAAAGTAGCTAAAGCATGCGCAGAAAGCTGCTAGAAGCCGCTAGGTGACGTCACAGACTAATTTGCATACTCACTGATCAGATTTGTGTGTATGAAGTAGGAAGATTTTCTGAAGACACTTAGAATAGAAAATAGCAAAAACAGAATACAGTTTTATCTTTATAGAAGATAACAGATTATAATAAACTAACCTTTTCATGTTAAAAAGAAGGAGCGATAGCGAGGAGTTGTGAAATAGATATGAAGAAAACATTTATGGATGGAAGAAGAGTTTAAAATGAAGCACAAAGAAATGTGAGGACAAACAATCGTGATCACTGATTGGTCGATGAGACCAATGCTGATCAGTGATTGGTCGATGGAAACAATCGTGTTCAGTGATTGGTCAATGAGAACAATGCTGATCAGTGATTGGTCAATGGGAAGAATGCTGATCAGTGATTGGTCGATGGGAACAATGCTGAGCAGTGATTGGTCGATGGGAACAATGCTGAGCAGTGATTGGTCGATGGGAACAATGCTGAGCAGTGACTGGTCGATGGGAAGAATGCTGAGCAGTGATTGGTCGATGGGAATAAAGCTGAGCAGTGATTGGTCGATGGGAACAATGCTGAGCAGTGATTGATTGATGGGATCAATGCTGATCATTGATTGGTCAATGGGAAGAATGCTGAGCAGTGATTGGTCGATGGGAACAAAGCTGATCAGTGATTGGTTGATGGGAACAAAGCTGAACAATGATTGGTCAATGGGAACAATGCTGATCAGTGATTGGTTGGGAACAATAGTGATGGTCTCTGGAAACATCAACTCATCAAAGCGCAACTCAGGCAGGCTTTACATTCTGGTGTTGGGTCGACTCTCAACATGCTGCCAAATATAGCGAAAAAAATCTCTAAATTGGCAACAGTGGTTTGCTATGGTAACTCAACCACTCTTTACAACCATGGCGAGCAGAAAAGCATCTCAGAACGCACAGTACATCAAACTAGAACAAGAACAAAAACAAGAATCTGAGACTCAGCCACACTGGAGGGTTAAAGATTAGAAAAATGTCGGCTGGTCATTTTTCCAAATTTCAACCTCAGATTCCTGTCCTTGGCAGACTGGATACTTGCATACAGGGGTTTTTATGTACAACGTATATTTATGTCAGGGTTTGAAATGGATTGTGCCACCAAATATCGAATTTGAATTTTCTACAAGTGATCATCATAAAATTTTATGTGAAAACCTGTACAAAAATTCAAGCTAATTTCAATTGTACAAAACTTCTGTTACAAATTCAGCTAAAGGCATAACAATTCAGATTTGTCCGTATTAAATTCAGATTGTATTGGCACCCTTCTCATTCCGTTTTATTCTGTTCCAGCAGGGGGCAGTAATGTTATTACTAATCAGTAGTTTCTTGTTGTGTGTATTTTTTGTTTTACCTGCTCGAATACACCTGAGGTGTATAAACCGTTAAAGACCTAGGCCTGGTCCTGATTCACTGTAAAGAAATGTCACAGAACTCATGCCGATGAGGACATCTGTTCCATGTAATGATTTATTTCCCTTTTTTTCTGGTCTTGCTCTGTCTTTTCTCTGTGTGGGCTAATGATTCAGCATGTACAATGGCATAAGCTTACAAAACCAACAAGTGATGCAGCTGAAGGAACAGATGACTCGTGTGTCACAAAGTTATATCTGAACTGTGGAAAGCACAAAAAAGGCATTCAGTAAATAGATGGACAGATAGACAGACAGATAGCATCAAAACACTGATTTAAGGTGAGGCACTGCAGGGAGGAATGACTGTTTTGGTCATATCAATTATTCATTTATTATTTTTTTTGAATAATTGTGTCTATAAAATGTTTTTTTAAAAAAAAAAAAAAACAAAAAAAAAAACATGCAAACAAATACCTGTTTGAGTGTTTTCAGGAACGGCTGATCTCCTGCTGGGATTTTCACACAGAACAGTCTCTAGAGTTTATACAGAGTGGTGCGAAAAACAAAAAACATCAAGCGAGTGTGAGTTCCGCAGGTGGAAACACCTTGCTGATGAGACAGAGCTCAGAAGAGAATAGACAGACAGATGACAGGAAGGCAACGGTAACTCGAGTAATCACTCTTTACAACCATGGTGAGCAGAAAAGCATGTCAGATATTGGAGGATGGATCCTACTCCTGTCAGCCAAGAACAGGAATCTGAGGCTACAGTGAGCACAGACTCACCCCAAACTGGGTTAGCTGAAGATTAACTAAAGACCAGGTGAGGTTTTTCCCAGTCTTTGGGAAACTTTGACGAAGTTTTTAAGCTCCGCCTACTTGGCAAAATCACATCCTGTCCTATATGCTTGAAAAGGTTGTTTCCTCTACGCACTCTCCGAGAAAAAAAAAAGGGCACCAAATTGTCGTCACTGATCTTATCTTTTGTATCTTTAACATACATCTTTCACCTGGAAATGTGGTAATATTGTAGCTATAAAAAAGGTTTTACCTTATAAAGCTTTAAAAGGTACTTTTCTTAGTAAAAGATACATACTAAAGTGTACAAAAATGGGTACGCTTTCGAAAAGCATCCCAGCGACAAGGAAAAGTATGTGTCATGGCATTAATTTTTCCTTTCTAAACCTTATATAAACCACGTGTACTAGTGGGAGCGCATCAAACGTTTTTCCTATATCCAAAATATTCCACATCACCTACACATCTACGCATGTAGACCAAGCCTCGTTTGTATAAATATATTTAATTTCACACACAAAAATAATAAATGAATACAAAATAAATGACAAAGCATATCTGCAATCAGCTGGCAAAGATGAGCCATGATATCTTATTTATTTATTTATTTATTTATTTATTTATTTATTTATTTATTTTATTTTTTTAATTGTCTTGCCTCAATAAATAAAAATAAAAAAATACTCCAAAATGAAGCTTTTTATTCTGATGATATTTACATGATCATTTTTTTTTATTTATTAAAGAATGTCACATTATACTTTTTATGCATATAGTTATAGTCACTTTTAATGTTGTGGATCATTTGTAGAACGTGAATCAACAAATCCTGACCAATCAGAATTCAGAATTCAAAAGTAAATGAATTATTAGTTATAATGACGGAGAGATGTGCGAGCTTTACACGGCCGGTTATGTTAGAGCAGAAGTTTCCTCAGCGTGGACTTTTCTGCGGGTTGAATTTTAGAGCGCTGTGAGTTAACCTTTACAGTGAATATAATGCGTAAAACCGAGATTTCATCATCCAGGGGGCACAAACCTAACTCGGGAACTTGAAAGCAAACAGGAATGAGTCAATACCAGATGGCACTCTTTAAAGTGATAAAGAATTTGTCTGAATGGCATTTTATTTAGTGTTAAGTTGATAAAAATGGTTAACGTAACTGGTGCTGATGCAATGGTTTGCACATGGCCATGATCTGAGCACTTTGCTTGTACGGTAATCATTTACAGTGGACACACTCGTACATTCATTCACACTTTTTAGAAAATCCAGTCCACTACTGACATGTTTCTGGGAGGTGGGAAGAAACTGCAAAACCCAGGGAAACCCCACACAGACATCGGAATAACATGCGGAACTCTGCACAGACAGTAACCTGAGCTCGGGATGGAACCGGGAACCCTGGGACGTTAGGTGCTACCGACTGCACCACCATTCCGCCCCTAACATGCTTCAATAGCTCCAAATTGTCTCTTGCCCAGTAGCTTTGTGTATATTAATGGCATGCTGTAGCATAGAGACACGTTTCTGCAGGCACTTTTAAGATGAGATCTTAAGATGAGATGGTTTGGAAGGGGAATATTGCGCACAGCCAAACCAACACAAAAGATACTAACCAGCTGCTGCTGCATAGCAGTACCTGCAATTTGTTTATGAAGCAGGACATTTATTTGGGTGACGCTTTTATCCAAAGTGACTTACAGTTCAGACTGGCTCCAACTGAGCAATTGAGAGTTAAATGTCTTACACAAGGACCCAACCTTGGTGGCTTGCCAGTGCTTGCATTTGAACTCCCAACCTTTAATTCCTAACCGTAAATTGGAGGCAAATTGTATGAGTATAGGACAAGTCATCCAAAAAATTGTTCATTGTTTTCTCAGAAATGATGAACAGTAAAATTTAAGCAAGAACATCTACAAAAACACATTTTCTTTTTGTCATTTTGACCTACAGTGATTACCAAATCACCACTCTGATCAAGGTAAGCTACGGTAAAAGCTCTGTAATGCTCCAGGTAGACCTGGTGAAAGGTGTGACTCAAGGTGAGATCAGTAAGAGTAACTGGAAATGGTGTTAATGGCAGCAATTATTTAGTCAAGAAAGATTTTTTTTTAGGTGGTGATTAAAAAACATCTGAAAAAAAAAAAACAGGTATTAGACAACAGTAAATAGTAGTCTAGATTAAACTTTTTAAATGTATATTTATATTTATTTCAGTAGTGACCATTAAGGAATGAGTGAAATGATTGAACTCACTTAAAATGGAAAAAAAAAGTAAGATGATGAAAGTTTCCTGTGACATCATGGAGTTTCCGGCATCTTTCGGTAGATGCCTACTTATACGGCCTCAGACCTTTAGATGGCCAGTATAGCTGACTGAAACTGTGAAACAAGCTGAACTAAGCTAATATGTACTTCTATCTCGGTGAGTACATGCTCATTTTATCTCAGGCATAGTTATAGCTCAGTTTATGTAGTTATGTAGAAAGGAATTCCACCTGTAGTGAAAGGGTAGTCTGCAAGATCTTGCCTCTGGCTCTGGATTCGCTGCTTGGCTCTGAAGATGATTTTGCAGCTTGTAGTAGTCCGTCACTCAACTGTCAAGTGCCCGAGGCTTGTGTATTTTCAGCCAGTCCTTCTGCTTCACTCTCTGGGTTGGCTGAGCTGATCATGTTGCATCTTGATAATCCAATGAAAATCTAAGTCTTCCTTCTCTTCTGTCCTCCGCAGGTATGTACTTTGCTCTAAGCACTTTGGGAAGATGTGTGCTTTCAGCTCCGGTACCAGAGACTCAACAGATGTTGGATGTAAAGGATATGGAGGTCATGAGAAGCTCTGCATTTCAGGACGCTGCAGAGAGCGCCCTCAGCTTGATCACGAAGATACTCAGCGAAATTCCTGCCATGCACAAGTCACTGATCCACACTAGGGTAAGATGAGGACAGATCTGTGCGGTACACTGCGGGGCTTGAGCGCTTTCAGTATGTGCTGATGGTTGCAGACTTGGTCCCTACATCCTGTCTGAACACGCTTTTAAAATAACTTCCCTTCCTCTTCTTCTGCAGACGCTGTCTCTAGACGAGAGTGATTTGAGCACATTGCAGTTCCTCAAGGAGTCTCTTGATTTACCAGAACCAAGTCCTCTTCAGCCCCTCTCAGACAAGTTTAAACTGGTATGTACTGATTGTTTTTTTTACTCAAAAGACTTGTTTATAGAACTATCAGTTTATAGAAACGCTTAAGCACATGAATATATCCTGCTAAAACAGATGATATATTGAAAGCCCAGGGAATACTTGCTCATGCGTACCAAATAAGGGGCAAGTGTGTAACATCCGTTGGTCTTCCCTCAACACATTCTTTCCAGGACATTTCCTTGGGCCGCATAGCCGAGGGTCTCAAGCTGCACAAGACCCTGCTGAAGGTGATCAGCGAGCTGTCGCACTTTAAATCCAAGAAGCCGAATGGACTCCTGTATGACCTGCGAGATTCACTGCTGCACATCCACAAGGTAATAAACCCTCCCTAGATCCTAGCAGCAGCGTAAATCTTCAGCTTTGTTGGAATTTTCTCTTCTCCCACTGTGAATCTTCTTGCTCATTCCTTTCATTCCTCTTGGATTCACCAGATGCAGCATTTGATGAAGGCGGTGAATGGGCCAGAGAAGGTACCAGAAAGCCAGCTGCAGGAGGATTTGGCTCCTAAACTAAAAAACGAATACGTGTCCCAGGTGGCAGCACATCTGGCCCTGATCCAGCTGAGACAGTTCACCGAGGACGTCAGCCGTAGCCTCCAGAGCATGATCATCTCCCCGGTAGAACAAGAGACTCAAGATTCATAAATCCATGGAGCCTAATAACGAATTCTGTAATGAAAATGTTAAGGTTTTTATGGACAGTGTTGATGTACGTTACTACCGGCCTCTCCGCTTTTCGGCTGAATCATTTGTTTACATGATTTGTCAATATCTGGGAGCACATGGGCTTAAATAATGAGAGTATTTATTTATTTATTCATTTATTTATTTATTTACGCCACACCCGTCACCCACATCATGGTGAAGTGAGCTCATGGTCATTTGATCGCCTTACTGGTTTTCCTTAGTAACGTTGTTGACTTGCCATGTGATGATGACGATGTTCTTTCATCACCTCCTCATCACCACCACAACCCAGTTATGATCTACATTAGGTCTTTTGGGCTGAATGTATTTTGTATCAATGTTAAATGTTTTTTCTTCTTTTACTATAGAGTATCTATGCTGGACATCATTATTTATTTACTTGTATTTATAAGAACATTTTGTCATTAATATATCTTATGTATTTTTTTATTTATATAATATATGCATATGGTAATATGTAATAAGTTTTTATTGTCATATATTATGAGAAATATATATATATATATATTAGGAATATTTATTGCTTGCTTTTTTTTGGAAAAACATTTGACTGGTTGAATTTCTGATTTCATTTCACGTTAAGAGAAATTGAACCTTTTTTTTTTATTATTATTTATTTATTTATTTATTTATTTTACCTATTTCTTTCCTTTTGACCAAAGTACTACTTTTGTATTACCAAAAAAAAATAATAATAATAAATAAATAAATAAAACGTTAACACAATGTCATTTTTCTTTCATATATCTTATAATATTATTACTACTATATTTTATCATATTAATATTTAATAAGAAACTTTATTAAAATAATAATTAATGTATTATTATTAATAACAATAATAATATTTTAAGAAGTATATAAAAATGAATACAAATGAAAAGTAACTGTAAAATAAAAGGCAAAAAAAGTTAAATAAAATTTAAATGTAAAATTTATTTAAAAAAAAAAAAAAAAAAAGAAGAAGAATAATATATATACATTGAGAAAGTAACAATAAACTCTCTAAATGTCTCCAGAAAATGAAAATCTGGGAAAAAAAAAAAAAAAAAGCAGAAGAAACTGAATAATTTTCTGAATGAAACACTGAGGTGCTGACCGGGTGACTTAAGGCCGAGTCGGAAAAATGGGACGTAAGTCTACAGCAGCTACTCAGTTACAGACTTTGTGGTTGTGACGTCAAAGCAAGAGGAAATTTAATCTTTACTTCTGTCTGAAACTCCAGGCTTTTAATCCCTTTTTGCATTTCTGGATCTGACCTTCACTTGTCATGCCGTGATTTGTCATGATGTTTAGTCTAATGACTCGGAGGACAGATTAAAGATTAAACGGAAACCCGCTGGCACTTCTACTCTCGTTTCTTTTTTCTAGAAAACTCTCCACGGTCAGTGTTGGTGAAACGCCTGGCAACTCCGCGCGTATTGCGCAGCATCGTGACGCTCTTGCGTGACCTCCTCGGTTTTGTACAGGAAGGGAAATCCTGTCACATGCCAGTGCAGTCACTATGGAGCACTTATTTTTACTCGACAGCCTCAGATCCCACAGAAGTCATATTTTTGTCTTGAGCTGACATTCGTTCATCGTTTGGGAAATCCCTGTTTTATCACTGAAAAACATTCCAATATTTCGTCAACAAAAAAGAAAAAAAGAAAATCTGGCTTTTCCTAAAAAGAGAGGAAATAAACGAGGCCTCATATAGTTCATATTTTAAAATAAATTAATGCTTTTAATGCCACATTTTTAAACCAATAAAATTTGTCATCACTTGTCTTTGATGATACAGAAGATATAATAGTGTGTGTGTGTGTGTGTGTGTGTGTGTGTGTGAGAGAATTACCACCTGGAAGCTGATTATTTTGCCTTAACAGCACATCCCCAAGAGTTTTATTCCTCTTATATACCAAATTACAACCTGCGAAACAACTTCTCACTTCAGCGGGTAGAAACACTCGTTCTCATCCTAAAACTCCTCCGTCCTGAAGACACCAAACCTCGGAAACGTTTACCTCTGACTGTTACGAAGCACTGACACTGGAGACTCCTTCCATAAACGTGAACAGAAAATGTCACTGTATCAGTCATTACACGTGTTAATGTGGAGCGTCCGACGTGCAAGACCCTGAAAATGAGCCGTTTCCATAGAAACCATAGCATATTAGAGCGAGTGCATTAATATAAACCCGTGATTTGCAGCTGCACCACTGTCAGAGCTGCTGTGATTATAACACACATTACGCATTAAACTCCTCAGGCGTAAAGACCGCAGTCTCTCTGACACGCGCGACCACCTGACGGATGACTAAAGCTTTTTTTTTTTTCTTCTGCCACACTGACACTGCACCTAGAGACATTTTGAAAGACACTTCCTTCTAGATGTTGCTGCTGCGTAGCCGTTATGTAACCGCTGTTCTTCAGCGTTACTTTCCCATGGGTTCTTGGTGTAAAGCACTTTCCAAATATTAGAGATATTTAATCTCGTTTCACAACATAATGCTGAAATGATTCATTCCTTTTGGTTGCTGGTTTGAGTCGGGTACGGAGTAAAAAAAAAACAAAAAAAAACGCAGCACTAAACTCGTATTGGAAACCGAGACTTCAAAAAAAAATTACTGTGATTAAAAAAAAAAATACACAACTTTTAGCCACAAGCCGAGGGGACGTTTCCAAATTTCTACATTTAATGAAGGTATAAATGTTAGGCTATTTGAGTAGTGTCTTGGGTATTGAAAAGAACTTAAGAAATTTATTATTTAACATAAAACGTTTAAGGTTTAATAATCAGCCCACGATGTGTGTTTTTTTTTTAACGAATTTATTCATTGACGAAGAAGAACTCGTTCGCCGGAGCATTCGCAGAAGAAACGCTCGACGGATAAAACTTCAGTCACCTTTAAAGAACGTGATTCCAAAACAAGTGCAGAAATGAAACAGGTTTTAGCCATCCGATTAAGACAAAAGTAATGGCACCCTGTATAAGGAGGAAGAGAGTTAGTGTGGGAAGTAATTTGGGAAGAAAATCGGCGAAATTTTTGTAAATCAGTCGAGAATTCTTTAGTTTGGTTTGAAAACACACAACTTTACTAAAAGCCTGAAAAATGAGTAACCACCAGGTGTTTGGGGATAATCATCCGTTTGAGTTTAGATGTTAACTCAAGATGTTATTTGTTAGGGATAACCGGAAGTTTTGGCCACAAAAAAAATGTGAAAATTGGTTTAAAAAAAAAAGACTTGATTTTACAATACTCAGCTAATAACTAAATGTGTAACGTTTGACGGGTTTGAAGGCGAACCTGAAACTGGACAGTGAGTGTAGCCGTGACGTAGGTGTAGTTAATAAAGTGGCAGTAAATGAAGGTAAAAGCGGAGCCTCGCTGCCCCGGTTACGGTTTGCGTAGGCAGATAAAACTTATTAAACGCAGAGGCAGAAGGTTTTTCTGCTTTGCAGGCAAATTTGTCCCACAATGGCAGCATCAGCATTAGCGCGAGTTCCGTGTCATGTATCTGGTTTCACACATTCACACATTCACACACACATTCTCTCTCACACACACACCACACACACACACACACACACACACACACACATATTTATGTGGAAACACCGAATACTGCTAACCATACAGATTATAGACTGTTTCTCTTTAAAATGAATGAAAATGATACTTTAATCTTAAATGTAAAAAAAAGGATTTTTATTCAGTTTCAAACTTTAATCTTGATCTTTAATGTGTTTAAAAAAAAAAAAGCGCAAAACGTTTTATTCATTTTCAAACTTTCATTTGCTGTATTGGTGCAAAAAGCAACTATTTTATTTATTTTTTAACAAAAATGGCTAATTTAAATACTTTGTTTTTGTTTTTTCATTTTTTTCTTCTAGTAGCATTTCGTATCCTTGATTTAAAAAATAAATAAATAAATAAATAACATTTAGAAATCGACCTTAATCTTGATTTTTGCCGATTTGGATGACCTTTTCTTAATGTCATTTTTTCTTTATAGTGACTATTTTAAATCAAATACACTATTTCTAAACAGTTGAACTTTGAATTTTGACCTTGAACTGCTGATTAAAAATTATTTATTATATATATATATATATATATATATATATATACACATTATCAAAGTTTAAATTCAATTACAAGATTATTTATTACAAAGTGAAGACATTAAATGACTAGAAATTTCAGTTTAACAATAAATACATAAAATAAAGTCAGATGTTAATAAAGTTAATAAATCACGGTTTATTGAGTATAAAAAAAGTTCTATATACAAACATGAGTCCATCATTCCGTATTTTTTCTTTCCTTTTTATGGTGATAGTGGTAAGCATCAGATGAAGCAAAGATCAAGCAAAGAAGCTAAAACAAATGACATCGACGATCTTCAGAAGATGTCAGAAGTACTTCAGATGTGGGAGTGTGACGTTCAAATCAGGAGTAACTGTGAAGCCACAAGCTGCTGACAGGGAAACCGTTATTTTACTGGAAATCAGTATGATTTGCGCAGTGCCATCACTCAGTAGCTTTGTGAGTGTGTGTGTGTGTGTGTGTGTGTACTACAAAGTGGCAATGGCTTTGGCAGCTACTCTTCGGCCCAGAGGGAGCGTCAGATCTGTGATGGACAGCACAACTTTGGGTTTGGCGAGCGCATGCAGCTTGACCAGCTCAGAAACCTGTGAAAACACACACACACACACACACACACACAGAGATCTTACGTTACCTCAGTAACTTGAGGCTGTTGTTGTTATTAGGGCCTTTTCGAAAGCAACCCTTTAATCAGTACTGGGAAATAGTTTGCGCAAAATCGCTCAGTACTTTAATACTGTACATTTAGTCCTGGAACTAAAGCGGTGTGAGAGGCCCTGTTGTTGTTGTAGTTCTTTCGGCTGTTCCCGTCGCCACAGCGGATCATTGGTCCGCGTGTTTGATTGGGCACGGGTTTTACGTCGGATGTCCTTCCTGATGCAACGTCCCATTTTATCCGGGCTTGGGACCGGCACTGAGAGCGCACTCCCAGTGGCTGGGTTGACCTCAGTAACTTGAGGCAACAAGAAATATTTGTCTCCCAGTTTTTACAATAATAGCTATTTGACATCATTACATCTTTGTGAGGACCTCAGACACTGTTCTGTCATTGTGAGGACCTCAGACATCAGCACATCTTTGTGAGGACCTCAGACACTGTTCTGTCATTGTGAGGACCTCAGACATCACATCTTTGTGAGGACCTCAGACACTGTTCTGTCATTGTGAGGACCTCAGACACTGTTCTGTCATTGTGAGGACCTCAGACATCACATCTTTGTGAGGACCTCAGACACTGTNCATTGTGCGGACCTCTGACACTGTAATGTCATTGTGCGGACCTCTGACACTGTAATGTCATTGTGCGGACCTCTGACACTGTAATGTCATTGTGCGGACCTCTGACACTGTTCTGCCATTGTGAGGACTTTTGACACTGTCCTATTATAAGGAACACATTTAACTCTGCCCCATCACTGTGAGGACCTCTGACACTGTCGTATCATTGTGAGGACTTCTGGTCCTTTTGTGTGCGTGTGCGTGTGTGTGTGTGTGCGTGTGCGTGTGCGTGTCTCACCATAGTAAAGGGCATGAACTGCAGGATGCTACCCCGGCTGCCCTGCTCCGAACACTCCACACACTCCTCGATGAAACTCTGCACAAACTGTGAGTGAGGGCCGGCGGTCTTCGAGCTCAGGATGGAGGAGATGAGCAAGAACAGATTTGCTACAGAGCAAAATAAAACACACAATTTAGCTAATTCTGTTAGTCAAATGAGATCCTTAACTACAAAGTTTCATCAGGAAACTCTTCATACTCTGCTCCGTGAGTACGAAGGACAGCTAAACATTTTAACAAATCATGTAAGATTGGTTTCCAGCAAAACCACTCCCAACGCCACTGATTTCAGTGAGAACACACTGATGGACAACAGACACCAACGCAAAAATTAAGCTCAATTCTGACATCACACCAACGCACTGAAAGTCTTAAGAGATACTGAGGGATTTTGCACAAGACCTTTAAAAATTTTTTTTAAAAAAGGTCTACAATCAAAACAAAGTAGTATGCGATCATGCTAGAAGGTTAACGTAGCTTAACTACACTGAAGCTACATTGAAAATAAAAAAATCAATAAAATACCTAAATAATTTTTAAAAATAATAATAAATAAATAAATAAAATGATAAAATAAAAAAGTAAAAAAATGTATCAAAATGAACAAAGTAAAATAAAAAATTAAATATTAGGCAACAAAATAAAAAAGTATATATAATATAAATAAAACAAAACAAAACAAAAAAGACAATAGTAAAGGGCTCTTTAGATATCCTAGTGGGCGCCGAGAGTTCACACGAAAGAAAAAGTTGCTTCCTTCAGACAGTGAAGCTATTGCGTAGCTCTGAATTTCACAATATTAAGCAAAAATAAAAATCTTAAAACATCCATCACTTAGCTGCAGTAAACCACTGGTCAAAAAAAATTCTTAATTTCTACGCACGGCTAGACAACGTTAGCACAGCTAAGCTAAACTGCATTTGCTAGTTAAGCGGAAAAGCCATATACAAACAGATAAGTTGAACACACACACACACACAACTGACCCAGCACACGGTTGAGTGGATCTCTCATATTGACTGTGTGGAGCTGAGAGGCAGAGAGGGAGCTGCTCATCGTGCGGTCACCTACCAAAAGGCAAAGGTACAAAAGCGTTACAGATATCTGGCTGGAAGGAAAATTAAACAAATACAAAGTCAATACTGACTTTCAGTTTACTCCTAAAATCTGGATTAGCTAAATATTAGCCACGTCATCAGCTACGACGTTTTCAGCTACGTACTAGGACTATTAGTANTCATCAGCTACGTATGTATTAGTCGCATCGTCATCAGCTACGTATGTATTAGTCGCATCGTCATCAGCTACGTATGTATTAGTCACATCGTCATCAGCTACGTATGTATTAGTCACATCGTCATCAGCTACGTATGTATTAGTCACATCATCATCAGCTACGTATGTATTAGTCACATCATCATCAGCTACGTATGTATTAGTCACATCATCAGCTACGTATGTATTAGTCGCATCGTCATCAGCTACGTATGTATTAGTCGCATCGTCATCAGCTACGTATGTATTAGTTACATCATCAGCTACGTATGTATTAGTCGCATCATCAGCTACGTATGTATTAGTTACATCATCAGCTACGTATGTATTAGTTACATCATCAGCTACGTATGTATTAGTCGCATTATCAGCTACGTATGTATTAGTCGCATCATCATCAGCTAGGTATGTATTAGTTACATCATCAGCTAGGTATTAATTACACTGTCAGCTAAGGCGTAAGGTTTGTCTAGCAGTCTAAGGTATCAAACTTCCCTCAGTTTCTGCTACTACATATGTGATATAATATTTCTGTGATATAACGCAGCCCTACTTGGAATAATGTTCTTGGCACAAGAAAACTGGAAACAAATTTTGTTTTTTGCACACTTTTGTAACTTTTATTTAACCAGGTGAATTCTGCTCATGTTCTGTCTGACCACTGCTTTTTATGATTTGTCTTAAAAATTCACACTTCTTCACACTTTTAGCTAACTACGAGAATATTAAACATAACTATCGCTAAAGCTAAAAAGTGAGTAACACATTATTAGCTGTTCCTTTGGTTTATTAGTTTAGACTGACTTTATAATTTAGGAGGGAATTAAATTGAGAAAGTAATGTACTTAGGTACTAAAAACAAACCTAACGAGAAAAACTAGTTTTAATGATTAAAATGCTCAGTTTTAAAAAGTTTCAGTTAAAAGCCCCTTTTCCTTAGAAATGGTGAGCCAGCCAGGAGGGACTTTCCATAAATAAATAAATAAATAAATAAATGGGGAATGACAGAATGATTTTTTTTTTGGTCCTGATATTTGAAATCAATGGTGCATTTGTGATTAAGTATTTCTAGGCCTGTAAGAACCATGAACCATGAACTCGGTCTGACTCTGACTCTGACTCACCTGGACTGCTCAACACCGCAGGCTCGTCCTCATTAGAGCTGAGCAGACGCATCAGCTTAGACGGCTGCGTGTCGTCCAATGGGAACAGGCTGCTGTAGTCCTGCGAACCAATCAGATTAGAGACTCAAGTCAAAAACTGTGTGTGCGCAGTATAATCTCAGAAACCACCCTACAGGTGATTTCACACTAGCCGCTTTCTTCCAACATTGGAAAAAGTGAAATGTAAACGATCTTCTTTCAAATCTCCAGACCAATCAGGTTCCAGGTTTGTTAACAAGCAAGAAATACAAGCATGGAGATTAAAGTACTGGTGAAAAATGGAGTCTGGTAGTGTTTACAGCGTGTGTGTCGTGTGAGACACTTTTTTTCACATCAGTACACACTCTGGACAAAAAGAAACCTTTGTATGTGGCAAGTGTGAAAGCATCATAAGTGTGTGTTTTGTGTAAACCTCGATGTCCTCGCGCTGTCTCTTGCGCTGCCGAGCCAAGGCGTGAATTTTATGGTGAGACGAGTAGGAACTGAGAGCACACCACACCGATAACCTAAAAAAATTTAAATAAAAATACAAAAAAAAACACATAAAAAAAAAAAAATCTAGTTAATTGCTTATCCTGCACTGTGTGTGGGGAAATAACAAGAACATTTACTAGTGCCGCGCGATAAAGGGGGAACATTTCTTACGCAGCATTAGCTGTAAACGTGAAAATTGCTACACAAAATGGAGCTATACAAAGCAAAGCAGGAAACTGATGCAATGAATGAAAAACAGACAAAAATATTTCGATTTGGACTAAGAATTTCCGTTTCGTCCTCGCAGTCCTTTTTCCTTTACAGCTTGCGAGCCAGCCAGGAGAGGTTTCCAAAAAAAATGAGGAAGAAAGGACAATATTTTTGTTTGTTTGTTTATTTTTAAAATAACGCTGCATGCGGAAGAAGGCAGACAGCGTTTTCCTGCTTGTGATGCAGCATTAGCAGCCTTTTAGAAAGATGAGGCTCTATCCGAAAATAACGTTTCGTTCTAGAGCGTCTACCGTTAAGGACATAGAGACACAAGACCAGAGGAGATGACTACTTCAGCCGTGAAGGACGTCCAGTTTCGTCTCCTTTTTATTTACATTATTAATTGTTTTTTTTATTCAACCCTGGAATTAAAATAGCAACATATCTAATAGTACGCAATTTGGTTTTACTATGAAATTAAGACTTAATTTGTCTCAAGTGGACTGTTAAATACAGGAAATGGACAGAGAGGCGCATGACCATATAACATTTGTTATATGAACTTCATGTAGCAGCTAGCCATTCGAGTGACCTTTTAACCTGAGATACTACTGAACAGAGCTAAAAATATCGCCCTGAGTTCTACTGAACGTCTTCGGGAAGTGCAAGTTTCGGAGAACACTTCCTTTAAAAAAAAAAAAAAAAAAAAAAAAAAAAGACAAACGTGATGATTTTGTCTTGCAAGAAATTTCTGAATGAAAGAAAATGAAAGCTGACACCACAGCAGCACAAACTCTATTCATGAATGAGACCAAGAAAGGCAAAAAAAAAGAAATCTGAGGAAGTATGATAGTGAG
>JAKKZN010000012.1:1359299-1372771 GCA_033441825.1 Pangasius elongatus
TACTGAATTCTAACCAACCAGGGTTCGGTACTGAATTTTAACCAATCAGGCTTGGGTTCTGAATCCCAGCCAGTCTTTAGTTCTGACTGACTTCTCATCAGTCTTTAGTGCTATATTCTGCCCATTTAGTCTTAACAGTAAAAAAATAATACTTAACTGCTACATCAGTCATTAAATAACTGTTCATCTTTAGCACATAACACAAAAATCTGTACAAATTCTTTTTAAGAAAAAAAAAGTTATACTTATACTGTTATAAAGTTATACTTATAATATGCAAATTCAAGATCCCAAAACCCTGAAAGCGCAGTTGTGTAAGTCGCTCTGGATTATAGCATGCGCTAAATTCTGTGAATGTAAAGACCTTCAGGATGTTGGTGACGGTCGGCTCGGCACGTAGTATGAGGCCCGGGTTCGGCTGGATGTTGGCATTCTCTGCCGTTTTCAGCTTCGGCGCGTATTCCCTGTCTTCAGCCCTAAAAGAAAAAAATTCAATTAGGCAGTGAATTTAGGTGTGAAAAGGCAGGTGTAGGAAAAAAAGAGCGAGAGAGAGAGAGAGAGAGAGAGAGAGAGCGAGAGAGAGCGAGAGAGAGAAATTAGTAACGAGCTGATGATGCCATGTACCGTTTAGCAGTGAGGGAGGCCATGTTGGATTCGGTCAGCAAGCAGAGTTTGTGGCACTCCTGGAGTAGCAGACTCAGGCAGTCACAACTACACACACACACACACACACACACACACACACACACACACACACACTATCCAGTGAGACTGGGTATGTTCTGATACTTGGCGATACAATACTCTTCACAACACCACAATAATTATTATTACAGATACTTCAAAATATCAAATCTTGAAATCATTTAATATTTATTTAATATATTAATTTTCTATATTTGTGCATTTTTATTGAATCATTGAATTTTCTCGTACTTGCATCTCTGGTCGGCTTTGTCCAGCAGTGGCGTGAGCTTCAGCAGATACTCAAACGCTATGTTCACTTCCTCCGTGAAGTCCTGGAATATGACACGCAAACACAAAGGGTCGTGTGTGTGTGTGTGTGTGTGTGTGTGTGTGTGTGTGTGTTAGCCTCAAGCAATTTCAATATCAAAATCTCCGTCTGCTTTGTGATATTTTAAACGAGATACAATATCACCATAACGATCATACCATATTTTATACCCCACGGAGGGTAAACGTTTCCGCACATCACCCTCTAATCTCGTTTCTATAGTAACAGTGCATTCCTTGTGTGTGTTTTTGTACTTGTATTTTCAGGTCACCTTCTATTTTATCTTTATATTACTTTTTATAATTTTAAATATGTTAATTAATACTAACACTAATACTAATACTACTGCTAATAGCAATAATAATAATCACTTGTTTGTGAAACAGTTTTTAAAATGCCAAATAAGAGAGTTGATCTTGCGTTTGACCAATCGGCAACGTTTACTAGAGCAAGCTCCACCCCTGTAACTCCAGGCCAGAATTTTTTTCTTTCATTCTTTTTCTTTTTAATGAACTCTGTAGCAGAAAGTAAAAAGGTTTCTACAGTCTGTGATCAAAGAAATCGGCCCAAGAGTCTCCTAAAAAGGTTTCTGCCAAGCGTTAACAGCAGACTGGTGAGAGTAACGGGTGTTGAGAGTAACGGGCGGCGAGAGTAACGGGCGGCGAGAGTAACGGGCGGCGAGAGTAACGGGCGGCGAGAGTAACGGGTGGCGAGAGTAACGGGTGGTGAGTGTAACGGGTGGCGAGAGTAACACGTGGTGAGTGTAACGGGTGGCGAGAGTAACGGGTGGTGAGCGTAACGGGTGGCGAGAGTAACGGGTGGTGAGCGTAACGGGCGGTGAGAGTAACGGGTGGTGAGTGTAATGGGTGGCGAGAGTAACGGGTGGCGAGTGTAACACGTGGTGAGAGTAACGGGTGGTGAGTGTAACGGGTGGTGAGAGTAACGGGTGTTGAGAGTAACGGGTGGCGAGAGTAACGGGTGTTGAGAGTAACGGGTGTTGAGAGTAACGGGTGGCGAGAGTAACACGTGGTGAGAGTAACGGGTGGTGAGTGTAACGGGTGGTGAGTGTAACGGGTGGTGTTACTCGTACCTTCTCCCCCTGTGGGTACTTCTTTAACCTCAGCAGAACCTGAGGAATCTGTGAAAATCATCAGAACCTTAACATCAGAACCATAACTAGGCATGTTCAATATTTTAGTTTCATATATGTGCGCGTGTGTAAAGCAGACCTTGAGGAACGTGAACGCGGTCCATTTGAGCTCCTCAGTGCCTTCTGGAGACTCGATGAGCCCGGTGAAGCAAGCTTTCCAGATCTCGAGGACAAACAGCGGCGCTGGAATGCGCTGGAACAGAAAATCCAGGCACAGTTGAAGGTACGAGGTCTGCGACGGAGAGGACGACAGAGACGACTCAACTCTAGCCCTACCTGTATCCTCTTGATCATCATGAGCTGCTCGACCAGCGGCTGTATCTCCCCCGTGAGGTTCATGGTCCCCTCCAGCATGATGAAAGCATGGACCGACGGGAAGGAGGTCTGGACGGGCGGCTCAGACTGGACGCTCAGCATCTGAGGGACACTGAACCAATCGGAGACGTTTCATTACAGGGTTCGACGTACGGCCATTTTGGTTTAGTCGCAACACACGAGGCTTGAGGTCTCACCTCTTCACCAGCATCACACACTCCTCCAGCTTGCTCTTCAGCGTCGGATTGGTCACGCTGCCCAGATTCTCCGTTAGTTTGATTAACGCTTGCTCCATGTTGCTCCAGGAAGCTGCACAAATCGGTCAAATTTTGCTCAATTCATATTGGCACACGATATTTATTTTGAACGTCTACATTCATTTCTGATTCGAGTTTTCTCCAAATGAATGTAAACACGCACCCTGTTCCTCCAATCGGGCGATGTGCATCAGGGCTCGATTCTTGGCCTGCTGCAGAAGGTTCTCCAGGCGCTCCTGGCAAGCCCGGAGGCTGGTATCGCCCGCCGCCGCCGCGCTAGGCTCTTTAAGCTTCTCGCAGTACCAGGCGCAGCCCTGTAGGAGCCAGACGACTGCCCCAAGCAGCGCCCGGCACAGGGCAATACACTCCTCCGCTTTGCCGTGGCAGCTACCGGCGGAAAATACAGACAGAGCGATACGTTTACAAGGGCTCACAAAATAATACACTTATTTTTTTAAATCCTTTTGATTTCCTTAAAGGTTCTTGTTATATATAGTGTTTCTATAGTAACAGCTTATTCAGAGGGCTGATATGGTGTTGACGTTTCCTGCAAGGAGACGTTTACTCAACACCGATGGAAGGTAAGCGTTTTCTAAAATAAAAAAGGAGATGATGCGTGACGTCCAGCTCGACGCAGATTCGTACCTGAGACGGTTGGAAAACATGTCCATGATCTCCAGGAGCGACTTGACGCAGAGTTCTCGCGAGAAATCGTCAAACTGAGGATGAAATAAAGACATCCCAATTAAATTTCTCTGGATTATTGCAGGTCATCTCTCACTGTGGCACAATAACAGTTTCGTTTAATATTTAAAAAAAAAAATAAATTATATACACTGAAGCAAAATATATAGGAATTACACTCATGCAAATATTCTCCTTAAATTCAAGAGTTAACTGATTTTTTATTTTATTTATTTATTTATTTATTTTTTTAAATGAAACACAGAATTTATATAGAATAAACACCGACCTTGCTGACAGCAGTGAGTACGCTGGAGTAGGACACCATCTACAGGAGAAAAGCAGATTCATCAACCGGCTGTTTCAGGGACAAAAGTATGATGCTGATGACGTTTTTGGATATAGTTATTAAATTCTTCACTATTTACGGATTTATTATTATTTATTACATTTCCTCCAGGAGCTGCCGTGCTATTTGAGATTTAATCAATTATTTTGATTTTTTTTTTTTTTTTTTTTTTTTTAAATACTGCCATATCAGAATACATCACAAACCTTTCCAAAAACATTCATATTCACTATGGAAAAATATTCAATTTATTTAATATTATTATTATTTTTTTTTGTTGTTGTTTGGATCTACCCACGATATTTTCTAGCCACCTCAGCTGGTTCTACTTCAGAAATCAGAAACAAATTAGTCACTTAAGTATGGACTTTCATGATCCCACGAGCTCCATGTCCATGAGAGACGCCTAAAAGATCATAAGCACATTTTACTTTAATTAAAAAAAATTTAAAATACATTTTGCTAGTTTTAGCGCAGTAATGTGTGACAACACAAGGGGAAAAAAACACTGCAAAAATCATCAAAATGCACAGAACTATTTATTTATATTATGCCGATTTCAGGGCATAAAAACAAAAACAAAAAAAGGATAATGAGCGCCACCTGCTGGTTTTGACAGAATTTGAAAGGTTTCCCAGCATGTACTGTTTCTCTGGAAAACATTTTTTGTATATTTTAAAAACACAAAGTGGCACCAAAGTGCAGTTGAATTGCTGTATTATAGAAACCAAACAACACATTTAGCTATTTTTTTTTTTAATTACAAAATGCTAAAATAGATATCATTTTAAAGACTTTTGCAGCACTTCTTGTTTTTTTTTTTTAAGTGTACTTTACAAAATGCTGTTTTCCTTTACACTGTAATAAAAGTAAAATGCACTTGTTTTGGTCCAGGACTGCACCCGCACAAAATAATATAACCTTTATAAACATATATAATCCCGATGCACACCTCTACCCCAACCTGCTCCGCTTTTTAACCCCGTTTTTAAGAATCGCAGACATTTACCAACCTGGGAACTGATGGCGTACTTCAAATAGGAGAGAATCAGTGGGTTTGGAGACGGTCCGATCATCGCCTGCTCCAACAACGCCTCTGTATTGGTGGGGCACAAAAAATAACACCAGTTAGGATGAAAAACATCTTTAATCAGAAGCTAATATCCTGCTGCGTGGTTTCCTGAAGTTTTAGCGGTTTAATGTGACAAAAATAATGTTCGCTAAAGTGCGAAAACATCCTGACAGAGAAAAGAAAAATACTTTATAAAACAAACATCATTCTACTCTATGTAGGACGCTAGGCAGGCTCTATTATGTTACACCCTATAAAGGATGGAAAGAACGTTGATAGAGAATCACACAACAAGCTCCGGCTCAGTTGCTAATCAAATCCAGGACTATCCGCAACACATAACAAAGGGATTGTTTATTTATATAGATTATTTTGGGCTAAGAGCATTCACAAGGTGACTGATCGCAAACAAAGCTGTGGGTGCCAATACTTTTGTTTCTGACAAACTTTTGACATGATATATGACAATAATAGAGATGTTTCTTTCCCGGGGCTGAATCTCAAACACTGATCTATTAAGTGCACTATGTAGGGTCTACAACGCTGCTATGTTATACCCTATGCAGTGAGCACACATAGCGAATAGGAAGCAATTTGGGGTTTTTTTTTAAAAAAAAAAAAAAAAAGTAATGTAAAATTGAGTGAAGTGTCACGAATAAGTAAACATTACTATGAGTGAATGAATCTGTGTAATTCGGCAAGAACTGGCAACGAGGTTGCTATTTGAGAAAGCTGCTTGGATCCCGTAGATCGCTGCTCATGGCTAGATTTTGGGGTCCATGCACTGGAGGAGCTGGAATCCTACTGTTATTAAAACAGCGCTGTTGGCTCTTTAAGAAAAATAAACTTTGACAAACCGTAACTACTGAAGTGGAGGTAAGACTTCGTTAGTAACTTGTTAAGAGTTATTAATCAACACAATTCTGTGATGGACCAAGCTATGTCCTACACTGTTTTTAGCTCCGCCCACATGTCCTGGCTTGGCAGTTTCAGGGGGGAAGTGGAACGTATAATCGAGTCAAATATCAGCAAAAGAAAAACATCCCTTTTGGTAAATATATTGATACAAATTGCCAAGAACCGACCACTAGGTTAATGTTTGCGAAGGGTGCTTGGACCCCGCAGATCACTACTTGTGGCACTTGAAGCCTACTGTTTTCACTAGAACTTTTATTATTGTATATTATAAATATATCGCAGGGAGTCAGGAGCCTATCCCAGGGAACTCGGGGCACAAGGCAGGGGACACCCTGGACAGGGTGCCAACCCACTGCAGGGCACAATCGTGCACACACACACACACACACACACACACACACACACACACACACACACACTACAGACAATTTGGAGATGCCAATCAGCCTACAACCCATGTCTTTGGACTCGGGAGGAAACCCCCAAAGCACAGGGACAACATGCAAAGTCCACACACAGGGAAGAGGCGGGACTCCAACCCCCAAACCTCGAGGTGCTAGGCAACTGTCATGGATTGGCTCCTGTGCTACCTGGGGCAAGAAATGTAACTAAATACAGCACGGGTACTTAGGAACGCCACGTCTTGCACGGTAGTGGACACAGCAATGAAATGCCGAATCACGGGTAATTTTCCGAACCGAGCCACATCACGTTTCCCCTCAGAGACCTGCGAGATTGGGGTAATCCCACGTGGCTCCTTTGGGGCAGTTCTTCTTGATGTTGACGGCCCACTGGTAGTCGCTCCAGTGCTCCTTCCACGCCTGCAGGATGGCTTGCTTCAGGTTCACCATCTTCAGTTTGCGCATAAAGAAAACCTGAATGGAAAACAGAGCATAAGTTGCGTTCTCTGACTTTCTCTCACGGAATCAACGTCCCAGAAACTCAGGCATGGCAGAAACTCAGCTCGGCTAGTTAGTGATCTACAAGATGACGAGCGATGGCTACTGCGTTGACGTCAAAGATGAGCAAAATGTACAGGAAAGGACTAAAGTGCCGCTGCATCGCTCTCTTTAGGTAGAGATGAAGCGAGGGCTGAATCCCACTCGCCACAATGAGCACAGTCGAACGGCATTGTGGGTAATGTAGGAAAACGTTCACAAAAGTGAAAATAAAGCAACAAAATGGCGATGAAATAAATTTAAACTCATTTTAAAATACATCTTAAGGACTGATGTACAATGTTAACTGCCATGTTGATTACTATATAAATATATAAAGTGATAATAATACCAAAACACACCTCATGTTTAAAGTTATAAGTGCTAAAACTTTTACTGATTTTTTTTTTTTTTGAAAAAGTGCCAATAGTGGGTTGCTTTATAAGAGTCTGAAATGCAAACAATTTGTTTGTTTGTTTATTTGTTTATCGTGTGTAGTGGTTAATTTATTTGCTAGCTAGACATAACTGCATCCACGATTTATTAATGTTACTAATCCTTCAGCTACAACAAGCAGAAACTGGACTGGTTTTCATTTTTAAACTCATCTAGTTAAACCCGATCAAACCTCATTACCTTTAAAACACATTATTATTGTTTCCCTGTATTAGCCTGCTAGCGGCCAACGCGGTAAAAGGAACACATTTCAGATCAGCACAATAAAACAGTTGTATTTTTATACATATTAGGCTTGTATTATAATATGCATCATACAGAAGATACTTACCTGATCGTACTTTTATTCCTAAATAAGTATATGTTTAACTGTAAGCTTTTAGTGCCGACAAACGTTACAGTTTTCATCACCCATATTCCACCAAAAGCCCGCCTTCTCGGATATGATTGGTTAGCACGTTGATAAAGGTCTGTAATTATCCAATGACGATAGAGTATCGTCGAACATCCAGTTATATTAGCCAATCCTGGCGTAGAAGGCGGGATTTCTCAGAATACGGGTAGGAATAAGGAATCGCACCGTCTATATTGAACTGACGCCATTTTGAAAGTAAAACCGTGACATTTGATTGGTCAGAATTTGCACCGTGAGGAATCAGTATGCGTAAATGTTATTGGTCAGCTCAACTTGCGCCTCGCCTGATTGGTTACTGTTCATTCAATCCGCTTGTTAGTTTTGTTTACTGTTGTTTGTGAGATTTTAATGTGCGCGCGCTCGTGTGTGTGTGTGTGTGTGTGTGTGTGTGTGTGTGTGTGTGTGTGTGTGTGTGTGTGTGTGTGATCGAAATTTAAACTAAATTTAAACCAAATTGTCTGAATTATATGCAGTTGAGTGCAAATGTTTGCACCCCCATTGTTTTTAAATAGTAAAACTTACCTTTAAAAAAAAAAAATCTTTCCACAATCCAAAATGTGATCAAATAAATAGCTGTTACAATGTAAGAGGAACTAACTTGACAATAACATTAAAATGTAGCTATAAATGGATAAAAAAATTATTATGTGCTGTTCTTTTATAAATAACAAGTTGTAAATGTTGGCAAATTACAGTGGTATAAGAGGAATAAAACGCCTCGGGTAGGAAAATAATCAACTTCTGGGTTGTAACAGGAGCTGGACTTCATCATGCTGCTCTGTCATTTATTATTTTATCATTTTAATAATTATTTGGCAATTTTTGATATTTATGATAATGAAGGAACATCTGTAAAGCCAAACTTTACAAACTAAACAAAACTTTGTCTTATACATTTTGATCTAAGAGTGTGCAAACTTTTGCACTCGACTGCATAATTGAACATGCATAAAGTGAAAATGACTGTTTCCAAACAGACAAAATGCAGACCGCATTACTACTAGAGATTATTATTATTATTATTATTATTATTATTATTATTATTATTATTATTATTATAAGCAAGCTGATATGACAGTGCATCATTTAAAGAAACAAGACTCAAGAAACATTTTCTTATTAATACTCCAACAAAATCACACATTTAGTTTAATTAGTATTTTGTCATTTTTAAAAATTTTTATTAAGCTGTCTGAATAAGTTACAGTAATATCAGGGCCTACAGTATTTACAACTGAAAAAGAAAAAGAAATATATATATGTAGATAGAATTTATTCATAAATCAAAACTCTTGCACTGTGATCGAGAGGTCAGTAGTTTTTGGTCGTCTCCATCGTGTCCGTTGTCCTTCTTGTCCCTCTGGACGCCGTTCTGCTTCTCTGTCCTGTCTCTTCCACCTGTCGAGAACGGAAGGATGGTCTTCTTTTTCACAGCGCGGGGTTCATCACGTCCCTGTAAAATACACCATCACTCACGCACTTGCCTCGATGCTCAAGAGGATAGAAAATATACCTCAGAAGATATAAAGCACACCTCATCGGAGTGATCAGAAAGGCTCTGATACGGCTGCGACGATTCATTCCTTCTGGACCTGCTGTCGTTTTTCAACTCCTCGTCCTTCCGAAAGGAAAAGAGAAACGCGAAATTACAACCGATATATTGGATTATCAGTTACTGTGTTGACTTAAAATCAAGAAGAACTGGCATAGTGGTGATTTCCTAGCTAAAGTACCTAACAAACACGTTAGCATCATGTGAATTCAACACCGAAAGAGTTCATGTAGCAAAGAGCGGTATGTGTTACGCTGTAGAGTTTTATTCAGATGTTTATTCAGCAGTTTATTAACAGTGTGGTAAAATGTTGTAAAAATGGTTGTATAAACCTGTATGTAGTTAAGTTTCATTTATAACAATTAGGAACTGAACATGAATTTAACCTTTGCCAAAAACATCAAAAATAATAATAATAAGAAGAAGAAGAAGGAAACATACTATTCCAGTAGGGTGCCTAATGACCTTTGGTGCTTGGCCCCCTAACTATAGTGAAAACTACTGTTGAACTATTCAGCAGTACAAAATACTAATCTGAGCTAATCTAAAAGAAAACACTGAATTAGTTTCTAGGTAACCTCTGATAGAGACTTGGATGGGGATTGGCTGGAGTTCTTCGGAGACCCGGAGCCTCTTATTCTCTCGCTCAACCAGGAGAAAGGCACAAACGGGGGACCAGAGGAACGCGAGGAACGGCTTCCTGCTCCGTCAGGCTCCCTGCAACCAAGCAAGCATGTGATCTGAAAAAATCCACGTGAACGCACGTGCATGTACTCGCAGACGTTCTGTAGGACGTAGATTCCGTACCGGTTTTCTGCGACGTGTCTTTTGGCTCGCTCCCTCCTGACCTTCCCGTATGTGCGACGCAAAGTGACCCTGTGCGAAGCAACACAATATGTAGTACATAAATTAGGAACAGCTGTTATAGTGAAATAGTGAACGACTGGGTGTTTTGATGAAGCGGACTCACTGTTACCACCCCAAAGTTGATTATTTTTCTATAACTCCTGTTTTATTCCTCTTATATCACAGTCAATTTTTTCATAAACAAAAGAACAATATGGAGTAATTTTTTCTGTTTATAGTTACAGAACGTCCACAAAACAAGTTAGTTATCACTTATGCTATAGCAGCTATAAGCAGTCGTTCCTTCGCCAGAACTCAGAATATCCGTGGTATTAATATTCATAAACCTCATTTTGTGTATGTTACTTGACGTTGTTTTTGATTTAAAAAAAAAAATCCTTTGTACTGACCCGAGATCGAGGAAACGCCTCCTGGTCTTCTTATCCAGCAGGACTGTCGGGCTGCTCGGCTCATCTGATCCAATATCACGGCTGTCATCTGAACACACACAGTAACACCATGTCATTAGTGTGTAACACTCCAATGTGTGTTACGAGCTCGCTCAGTGTTAAGAGGCAGGACAGAGTGGATCCACTTTTCAGCTATAGTTAGGCAAAGACGAACAATCGCAGGGCATAATGTTTGTCAACCCTTACTGATGAGCTGAACCAAACGATCTGACTTAGGAAAAAGAGTTGGAATTCCCATCACTAATCGCTGAGTATTGTGGTAGTTTGTTGTGTGCTAGGTTTAGTGTGTTACGAAGAATAATATAGTGAACTACATAGGGAATAATCCACAATGACTTCCTCCTTCCTTAAAGACATTGATATATGAGCTCAAAGACACACGCGCATGCCCATATTTGGACTTTAAGCCACACCCCTATCTGTCTGTTAAATTTCCATATACAGTCTCAAAGCCAACCCTATATTTCCGTCCCCATATACACTAAAACACCTTTGTGTAGAAACCAGGGAACAATTTCTACCAAACATGAGTCAGTTGAGTTCCACTGCTGTTTGCTGTTCCACTTCCCCTTGATTTCCGCCATTTTATGTTCATGTTTGTCGGATGACCTATTTTAAATCCACGAGACCGAGTCAGTTGACTTCAGAAACATCTTAGCCAGGCGTGTTTGGGTTAAAAAGTTGGTGAACACATCTGTCTAGAAGTGTAATCATGAATGAAAATGTTCAAACTGAGTTTTACAAGACCAGCTGTTCCTCCTGTGAATGGCAGATGCCATGTTTCTGCCTGTACACATGGCAGAGCTTACTACTCAGCAAGATAGCTAGTTAGAAGGTGCAAGTTAACTTAACCATGATGTGCACTTTAATGTATGTTAGAATGGTAAATACTGTATTGGGAGCATTAGGCCTGGGAAGTTAACCTTGCTTATTCAAAATGTCTACCTTCACTCTGAGAATATTCCCTCTGGCGCAGGGGAGAATGATTCTCCTCATGTAGCTGGACTTGGTCTTTCTCATGCACATGGGTTTCGTCCTTCTGGAGGTGGTCCCTCTGGTCCAGGTGGGTTTGGTCCTTCTGGAGATGGTCTTTCTCACGCACATGGGTTCTGTCCTTCTTTTGATGGTCCCTCTGGTGCAGGCGGGTTTGGTCCTTCTGGTGATGGTCACTCTGGTGCAGGTCAGTGTAGTCCTTCTGGTGCAGGTGGATGTGGTCACCCTGTAGCAGGTGGGTGTGTTCCCTCTGGCGCAGGTGTGTGTGGTCCTCCTGATGCAATGGGAGATGGTCACCCTGGTGCAGGTCAGTGTGGTCCTCCTGGCACAGTTGGGGATGGTCCCTATGTTGTAGGCGGGAGCTCTCTTTGTGGTCCAGATTCAGATGATCCCCCAGTTGGGGACTGTCCTTCAGGTGCTGCTGGAGATGGTCCCTGTGACCAATATGGGCGTGGTCCTCCTGGCGCTGCTGGAAATGGTTCCCCTTGAGCAGGTGGGTTGGAGATGAGGGATTCAGCAAGCATGCACTCCTTCGTCTTTGTTCTTTATTTTCGCTCTCAGCTGGCTTGCAGGAGCGGAGGAGGGATGGAGGTCAGAGAAGGGGGAAGGGCAGAGTAGGGACACATGGAGAGGAGAACAGGAGCCAGACAACAGGCCACTGTAGCTCTGGTGCACATAAATACACAAAATCTTTGTTAGTCACATTTAAAACACTATTGTTTGTTAACAAACTTAAACTATTTTTTGTTCCACACACACATACACACACACACCTTTCCATCAAGGCTGTCTTCTCCCTCTGTTGAGCTCAGACTGTCTCGGAGACGGGACCTGGAGGGGCGGTGCCTCCTGGTTTTGATAGACAGCTGAGCTTTAGCTTTCTGTAGGCTGCTGTCCAGTCGCTCAGTCTCAGGCACTGCATCTGTCAAATCTTACAGAAAGTTAATGTTTTTTTTGTTTTTTTTTAAAATGATTAGAATCATTACTGCAATGCATGACCTGAATATGTTCAGGCATCACAAACATACATACATGCCTTAGCGGCCGTAAAACAGTGATGTCGTAAAGCAGGGCTGGAGCTCTATTAAGCTGTCAGCAGCCACAGATTACCAAAGTGAATGATGTAATGATATTCCGCTCTCACACACACACACAAAGAAAGAAGAAATTGTGGCTGAGAGATGCTTTAGTGAGGTCTGGGGAATGTGAAGTGAGGTCTGGGGACGCTACATCTGCCCTCTAGCCAAGCTCATAAAGCATCAGAGCTGTTCCTGGATAATTCGAGTCTTATTATTTTTCAGCCTCCAGCAACCATAAGTCTTCTTCAAAAGGTACTTATTATACAAGAGTGCATTCTTTAACATTGTGAATGTTATGATGTGATGGCATAAGTAATATGTTAATCATGCCTCATTATGTTTGTTTAATAGATCCTTCACCGGAGATCTCATTAAATATTTGATCTTGTAAAAGTTGGACCTTTAATTCCAGAACTGAAATGAGATCAATTTACGAGATCCACAACTCTGAAGCTACAAGCCGGTGCCCCGTGTGAGGAACAGCACAGGACAAAATGCTTTAACACACAGTACTGTGCAAACGGCTTAGGCTCCTAATGTTGTACAGTCAATTTATTATTTTGCATGATTATTTGATGACTTGTACATTATTGCCTCAGTAAAAAAAAAAAACAACAATAACAACCAAAATGTCATTTTACAGATAAAATGTTTGTATGTTGGTAAAGAAAGTAATATGTTACACAGTAGACCACTTCTCAGACAAAAAAAAAAGAAATTGCATGAAGTGTAGACTACTGAGACTACTGATGCATTTTTAAGGCAAAGGATTCTCACACCAAATATTCACTTTGGTTAATTTACTACTGTTTATAGTACATATACAGTCAGGTCCAGAAGTATTTGGACAATGACAGAGTGTTTGAGATTTTGCCTTTATACACCACCACAATGGATTTGAAATAAAACAAGATGTGATGGAAGTGTAGACTTTCAGCTTTATTTTAAGAGGTTCCACAAAAA
>JAKKZN010000012.1:1402910-1424438 GCA_033441825.1 Pangasius elongatus
TACCTATTTATTTTACCTTACACATTTTACATATTTAAGTGGAAATTCTGTCCATAATTTAAATACGTTGATCTAAGACTGATCAAAGCCCCCTCAATTTCTCTCAAAGTCTTGAACAAAAATTGCTTGTTACCTTGTCCTTCATCCTGAAGACTTTCCTGTAGCGGAAAACTTAAAGTCACAGCTTCACCTCTGGCCAATACAAAGGGCTGACAGTGGAGACTCCTTCAATAAATGTTAAATAAACATCTCCTTATAGAAAGCTTAATCATATCAACAATTATACATTTTTCTCTTTTAAATAACACGTTGAATAATTTACTTACCAATTAGAGTTTGATTACATGGAGCTTGGCCATAGGCATCACTGTGAATTAATATTGTAAACATATAAGAATGAGCACATTATTATAAACCTCAGCCTTGCAGAACTTACTGTCAGAACTGCTGTTATAGACAATAATCAACACTTTTTTCACTAATCAGATTTGAGAATTCAACAGCACTGTAGTATAATTGTGCTTTAAAAAATGATGGGTCAACCTGAAGAGTTATAAGTTTGTCACATATGTAATTTATTGTTTAGTTTAGAAATGTTTAGATCTCTTCTACTCCCAAAAGACAAAAACATATGTGGGTAAAATCAGTACTTTTCACTATCCAAGTTGCTGTATTAGAATTACATTAATTACAAAACTTGCTTTAAGGTATATTAGAAGTAATATTATAGTTCAAAGTTTATCATATGTCTGTTTTGCCAGGAAACCCCCCTGATGCAGTGATACTTGAAGGTGCTTTCACAGACATAAAAATGCCAGAAGGATTCCCCCATCCTTTCACCTGGGTAGGTAAAGTTCTGGGTCTTTCAGATGCCACTGGAATTTAACGCAAGTGCATTGTAGTAGATCAGAAATGCATTTCACGTTAACATAAACGTGTATGCTTGTGAACATATCCTATAGAACCGCATGCCCACTGCCTTCTTCTTTTTTTTTCCTTAGTATTACTGGAGATTTCCATACATACAGTACTACTTTTCCCAGGACTCAATTAAAGCAAATAAATTTCTATTACCCAATGTTGAAAAGTAAGTGTACAGTCATATTTAAACATTTGAGACAAAAAAAGAAAAACAAAATATAGAAGACTTCAAAATATATGCCAGGATCATTACTAAGCTGCTAAAACAGGATATTTTATTTTGCTCTAGCTTGAAAAAAATGAGGACGCCTCTTATGATCCTTCATTCTAAAGATGACCACATGGTTCCTTTCAGGATGGCTGAGGAGGTATGGCATAATATGGCATATATACAATCAGATGATTATGTGTATATGTTTTGTGTTATGAGTACAGAGAGTCATAAGCCATATTTCCCTGTGTAGATTTACAGCATTGCTAAAAGTGTGCTGAAGTCAGAGGAAAAAGTCAGACTGGTTGCATTTGATGAATCCCATGGATATCTTCATAATGGACTTTATAGGGATCCTGGTTTGCCAAATTTTATAAGGTAAACAAATCTATTAATGTTAGTTTATTTATTTTCTTAGGCAAAAATGAATCATTATTGATTACCTCTACAAAGTTTATTTTTCTAGTTTTTGCTACATACCACATCAATTTACCAACAAGTACAATTTTCTATTTATTGATGAATGACATTTCATTTTTATCGGTTTATAATTTAATTTAGTGCTCTCCATTGAATAAGTTCCTGTAACAATGCTACAAACATTACTTTCCTCATCAGCCTCTTTCCTCTCTCTCTCTCTCTCTCTCTCTCTCACTCTGTCTCTCTGTCTCTCTCTCTTTTTCTCTCTCTCTCTCCCTCTCTTTAATCTAATGTATTAATTTAAATCTGTGACTTGCTACAGAAAATTTATCAACACCTTCTCACCTGATTCAAGAATTCAGCAGTGATGTGGTGCAATGTTAAATTAATGCCAGTGTTTCCATTACAGGGAGTTTGTGCAGTTTGTTGCAGAGTAATCTGAAGGTGGGACCAGGTTGAACCTACACATTTTATCTTCACATGTTTTATTCTCCCATGTTAACTTTAGTGATGTGTGCTTGCAGTTCAGTTTTGTTAAAAGTCATTCCTGTCTTCTGAGCTTATGTTGTAAATTCAGTAGACACCTCTCTCTCTCTCTTTCTCTCTCTCTCTCTCCCACTCGCTCGCTCCTCTCTCTCAGTCACACACACACACACACACACACACACACACACACACACACACACACACACACAATTTATAAATTCCAGAGTTCCAGAGATAATCCACATACATTATGCATATCATGGATTGCACATATATTATGACATCTGTCATACATCTGTGACTATTAAACAGTGCATTTGAATTCTAGCTATCAGATGTAATCATGTTTAAAGGAGTAGTCNTGATGATGCCTTGTAATATCATGATTACTACTTTATAAAGGGTATATAAATAAATGCTAAAAAGCATTTAGTATTAAAGAGTACTTAAAGAGTTACTAAAAAGACCCTGATTATAATGTGATAAATAATAATAGAGTTGTTGAAAGAAATGTACAGATAATTTATATTGTAAGGTAAATATTCATAGGATCTTCTGATTCTTTTCCCTTTTTCTTTCTCAGTATTCACTTCTTTAAAAAAGATATAAATACACTAGTACTGGATAAGTAGGTATTAAAATAGTTTTAAAGAATAAAAGTAATAATCATAAGCAGGGGGGTAAGTTACATGAAGACTTTTAGATTTGCAAATGTCCACAGTGTCTGAGGTCTTTTGATGAAGAATGAAGCCTTCCTGTTTAAAAAGCATGAATAAACTAAATGTATTTGATGAATATGTAGTTCCTTCTTCCGTTCTTGCAGTGTGTGTGTGTGTGTGCGCGAGTGTGTGTGTGTGTGCGCGTGCTCTCAGATGACGTGGCTGAAGGTGGCGGAACGCCGCTGTAGCAGTGTTTCACAGCTCACCACAGTCTCAGCGGCTCGCCATATCATTGGCTGAGAGTCTCCATGTGAGAGTTTTCAGCCAATCAGAGCCAAGTGCGGTGACTCCTCGAAAATCACTTTACGACATATCCGTACAGGGCATCCTGAGACGACCACTGTCATAGAACCAGGAAGAAGGAAGGTGGGATAGCTTAAAAAGGCTAATATCCCGAAACGATCAGAGAACTTTCCTTGAAAATGATGAGGTCGTCCAGGTGGAAGTGTGCAGCGCTGGTGTTCTTGCCTGTTATAAGTTTATTGTTGCCGGCCCGGGCGGATGAGCATGATCACACGGTAAGGAAATGTTTTCGGGCCGAGAAGCCTTATGCGGTGTGGCTTTAGCCCGACGGGGTGACTGATCAGCATATCGGATTGGGATTTAATACAGAAACATTGATTAATCCGGTATGCAGAGGTGTATATGAGGGTTAATCTACCAAAAGCTACGAATGTCATGTTAACGCGATTCAGATTATATAGTAGTTCATTCTCCTAGTGATGCTAATGCTAAAGCCAAATGGGTAACTAATTAGCTAGCTAGCGCAGCCATAGCTACGTGGTCTAGAGGCCGAGTCCTAAATAGATTCTTTTAAAGTTATTAGTGGCACTACGTAGGGTGTAGTATCCATGCCATAGGCTAACGGTAGTCCCCTTATACCGGGAGCGAGGAGTGGTTTGGGATTAGCGCCAGTTTGATAAACGTACAGTACGCTAGACAAATAGCTGTCAGTTATATATCTAAATGCGCACAAACCACACATTACACGTCGCATTTTGATCTGAAGTGAAATAAAGCACAGTTTTTGTGCTGAAAATAGTGTGTGGGGGGTTATTACTAGACTCGCTGAAGTGGACAAATCGTATTGAGCTAGCTATCTTAAGGTTAGCATGCTGCTTAATATGTCCGACTGTGTACACAGACACATCCGGCTGGTGTAGGCCTGTCATACAGTATACGAGTCCCAAGCTAACAACTTCTTAATCATGACACTTTTACACAGTCATAAACATACAGCTCCTGACACTGTATGTTTTCTTTAGCTGAATAAGTAGCCAGTCAACCCTGCTTATTTTCTATCAAAGGTGATTTATAGTAACAGGTTACAGGAAAGGTCTGTCAGTTTTTCTGATAAAATATTGGTATATTTATTGATTTCTAAGTTGATTTAGACATCTTTTCATGGTGCTTTCCAGTGTACCCATCCCAAGGTTCCTTCTCTCCAGTACTCTGAACACTGAGTGTATTGTAATCCATCAGTTAGAAGTTTATGGTTACACCCTCACAACTAACTACTTGTGCCGGGGTGGCTCAAAGACTAAGTATGAAGTATTTTCTTACAGCTTTTCTTGCTGTTATGTTGAATCCAAATCACCTTTATTTCAATTCAATTTTATTCATGTAGCATTTTTAACAATAGCCATTGTCACAACGCAGCTTTATAGAAATATATAAATCCAGGATATAAATTTGAAATGTATAAATTTATCCCTAATGAGCAAGCCAGAGGCGGTGGTGGCAAGGAAAAACTCCCCAAGACGACATGAAGAAACCTTGAGAGGAACCAGACTCAGAAAGGAGCCCATCCTCATCTGGGTGACACCTGATAGTGCGATTATAAATAATTCTCTCATATAATTGTGTACTATATGGCCAAGAAGTGCAATTGTGTAAACAGGAAACTTCATTATAGTTTTCATATGAAGTCTGTTTTCTTGAAGTTATCAGCTGTTCACTGATGGAGACTTGAGTGCAAAACTGTTTGTGAGAATTGCAGTCCTGAAGCTGTCATGGCAATTGTAGTCCTAAGCCATCGTAACAAAACTGTTCATGTCAGTTGAAGTCCAAAGCCATCTTCATGGTTTCTAAGTGGTACCATCCGCAGTAATCTCGTGTATCTTTAGGCTGTCCGTGTGGGGCCATCCTCAGCAGCAGCAGCAAGTTGTTTCCAAGTGATGAGAACTCTAACCAGAAGTAGGGCATCAGGATGGATCCGGCAGGTCCGGAGAGCAGAAGGGGTTAGGATCATTTGGTCAGGATTTATTTGTGGGAAAAGTTTCTGTCTAGCACCTTACAGCAGGAATGTTCAGCTAAAATGTAAAAATGTATCAACGCCCAGCTCCGTGAAATTCCTTCCTTACAAACCAACATGACTGAACTGTGACAGCAATTACCTTTTAATGCTTAACCAGAACCACCTGTAATAAGTTTTTGACTATAAATAAGATCCACCAATTAAAAGTGAATAAGTTTTGATGCTTCAGGGTACTACTTTTAACTAGAGTCATAGACACTGAACAGATCAGACACCTGTTATTACTTGAAGCAGAGAATAAACGCATACCTCTGTGTTAAATCCTCTTTAGACATTCTGGGTTTTTTGGGGTTTTTTTTAAAGCCATATTGGCACTTCATTATTCAGACTAGAGCAACAGTGGATTCTCAGCCTGTCCAAAGGTTGGGACCCCAGTCCATCACAGGGCATCATTCACACTCTCAGTCACACCTATGGCCAATTTAGCATACGCATTTAACTTACGGGATTTTTTTTTTTTTTTTTTTGGGGTGGGGGGGTGAAGAAAGCAGAGAGCCTGGCGGAAACCCACACAGACACCAGGAAGAATATGTGAAACTCTACACAGGGAGGTGTACAGTAACCAGAGCTGCAGGTGCAGAGCCCAGTAGTGTTTCAGGCTGCCTGATTCATAAAAAAAAAGACTCATTGTGCAAACGTAAACGTAGAGCCAAGAAGTGTTTGAGTGTGTAAATATTATAAGAACAAGAAGTCCTTTTCAGAGCTGCTATGACATGTAGAAAAAAGTGCAATGATTGGTTTCTTAACTGCCCTCTATTGTTCACTAGAGGCTAGATCTTCCCTACACGTGTCCTTATCCTGGATTCATACAGGTCTTGGATGGATGGCCGACCACAGTCAGTTGTCCTTTTAGATGATGTGCTTTTGTGTTCCATTGACCATGGAGTTATCTAGAAGATTAGAATTGACTTACAGGTTATTAGTTGTGTTGTGAGTCGTTGAAGTGCTTAAATAAGTACCATGATTGGAGGTGACGTACCCAGAGATGTCCTCCAGGCTCTTTCCTGTTTTATGGAAAGTATTTTATTATTTGGTCTCTCGCTGGCACACACTTGCTTAACTCACGTGTTGACACTTGTCCTGTGTGTGCATGTAGTCACCATCGATTGTGATGGCTCAGATGTCCATGAAAAGCCTTTGGTGATCTTGTATACGCTGTGCATGGATGAACTAACTTCCAGAGTGAAAGATTGCATCTCTACCTAGTGATACCACTATGCAGTTATGGTCTCAGTGTGTCTTGCTAGAACAACAAGCATTATGAGGAATGCTCCAAATGATAGAACACACAAAATCTTATTTTAACAAGACGACTTGATAATTATTTTCAGTAAGTGTTCATATGGTGTTATCTTGATGGTCACATTATTATCCACAGTGCACTGTGAGCAAGTATTTCCATGCAACATTTTAGTTTAGAAATGTATGATCAAATGTGTAATGAAAGGAAATGCTATTTGTTATAGCTGCATGTCTTATCAGCTACATTCCCTCTGTAGCACCTCATCTTTGGTGACCCAGTTCCATAAAACCTGCTGTTTAAAATGTTCTTGATGATGGTAGATTCTGTCAAACTTTAGTATTATGAGACAACTGTGGAAAGACTGAGGTTCTTTGCTGTGGTTAGGAGAGAGAATTTATCTCCACAATCTTACACTTACACATTGAGCTTTCCATTTGCTGTAGGTCAGACAGCTGTTTATGAAAATGTGTTATAATCGTAACTTGGCGCAAACAGTTGTGGTTCCTGACAACGTTTTAAGTGATACATTTGGGCAATAATATTCCAAGTATTGTTACCTGGGAATCGTGAATAAATGTTTTATAGAATATGATGATGTTAACACGATTGCACTCTTTGACTATAGAGTATACAGTTATAGAAGAGAAATTATTTATAATTGCACTATCAAGTGTCACCCAGATGAAGATGGGTTCCCTTTTGAGTCTGGTTCCTCTCAAGATTTCTTCATGTCGTCTCAGGGAGTTTTTCCTTGTCACGGTCGCCTCTGGCTCGCTCATTACGGGTAAATTCGGTAAATAAAAAAATTTACATCCTGAATTTATATATTTCTCTAAAGCTGATTTGTGACGATGTCTGTTGTTAAAAGCACTAAACAAATAAAACTGAATAGATGTAATTGACCATGTTGTGACAGAGAGTTTGGAATAGTTTGTTGGTGAGGAGATTCACAGTCTTCAGACAGCCAGTCTTGTGATATTGACTGTAATTGTTAAATCTGCTTTCAAATGTGTACTCATGACCGACATGGTGATGGAAGTCTAATGTATGTCAAAATGTACCAAAATCTTTTCAGTGAAGCAGACAGAATATTTGATGTGACAAGATAATTGATGTTCTGCATCACTAAGATGAAAGAAACTGCTGCAAAATGCAATCTGCACCAGAGAATACCATAGTAGTTAATTTGTGAAGGAAAGCCCGCAGGTCGGAGTTTACCGTAGGATGGGTATACGTCAAGATCTGTTCTTGGCCGAAACTTGGAGAGAACACCACAAGAGGGAAAGCTTTAAGTCTCAAGAGTAGTGTCCCTGCTTTCAGTCTTTGGAGCTGTACAAAAAAAGCCTTGAGGATTAATGACACTATTATTAACTTTTTGGAATGACAGGAAAGAATGTCATGCTTTCTTGATACGATCTACTGTATAAAACTATATTGCAATCTCAGATCTCAATCTACAACTAAATGACTCAAACCTCATGGAGCAGTACAGCTAAACAATAATGGAAAACAGCTAATGGATGAAATGAGCTACAAACACAGGATTTAGCACAGGCCTCACTGAGTCCTGTCAAGGAAGCTGCACAGGCTTAAATACCATGCAAAGTTTATGCAGTAAAGTAACTTCATAGACCTTTAGGAATCACAGTGTATGTGCTGGGTATGTTCATGTGCAGTCATTTGTACATGATCCCTATAGCTTCCTGGGTTCCATGGCTAAGTACACAACTGACGGTCCACATGTTAGCCTGAGTAGTTTGTGCCAATCTGAAATTGAAATACGGAGCATGATGATGAATGTTCACATGGAGACATACCTTTCTCCACATACATTTGAGGAGATTAGAAGTTGTAAATTTCTTGTACCTGGTCTGAACCATCACATTCTCTCTTTACTTGGTAAATTTGTGCAGGCAGTCAGTCTCTTACTAACCCCATAATTATGTGTGCTATCAGCAACGCTTGCTAAGTTTGACTCCACAGGTTTGTTTTGTTTTGTTTTGTTTTTAAATCTTCTCTTTGTTAGAGTAGATCTGGTTTGGCTGCTCTTCTTAAAACAGTGTTCTTTATTTTAGATCTTGTAGATCTACAGCACTGTGCAGCTGACATATAAAAAGTGTATTTNTTTGAGGAAGATAACAACCTACAAATCAATATACACATAAAACTCTACATGACTATACATAAATGCAGAAAGGACATCTATCACACACAGTTCTATCACACTCTCCAGTGTCACCCAGATGAGGATGGGTTCCCTTTTGAGTCGGGTTCCTCTCAAGGTTTCTTCCTCATATCATCTCAGAGTTTTTCCTCGCCTCAGTCGCCTCAGGCTTGCTCACTAGGGATAATTTTGTCTAACATCTAGGACATTGGTTTTTTTTTTTCTGTTTGCATGTTTTTCTGTTTCTTATGTCCTGTAAAGCTGCTTTGAGACAATGTTCATTGTTAAAACCGCTATACAAGTAAAATTGAATTGACCACAGTATATTGTCTGTGTAAGCTGATTCTGACACAGCCATGAGGTAATACTCAATATGTTGGAGTTGAGGCTCCCCATGAACCAAAAAATGTGTGTGAGATGATTGATTGATTATATGTGTGTGTATCAGTTGGCATCCAGCAGCCAGCGTGAGTTATCAGTCAAGCAGAAGAACATCTGAACTTTTTATTTCTGAAATGTACGTCTGAGCTGCATACTAAACGCTCTCTCTCTCTCTCTCTCTCTCTCTCTCTCTCTCTCTCTCTCTCACACTCACACACACACACACACACACTCTTTTCCTGATGGATGCTCCCGTCTTGGCTGTTAGATTTTCTGCCCCACCAGGCTCCTCGCTTTTAAACAGAGATGGAAGAACACACTGTGTGTGTGTGTGTGTGTGTGTGTGTGTGTGTGTGTGTTTGACACATAGAAAGAGCCAGAAAAGAGAGTAGATTGGACGAGGGGACAGTGATGCTGGTGCTGATGGATGGTGTAGACAGAATGAGAGGAGAGGTGGAGAGACCGAGTGTCATCGTTACTGCAGCTCGACTCATGACATTAAACTTTAAAAGGCCCCCCCGCTGACATGTAACACTATGTGCGATCGTGTGTGTGTGTGTGTGTGTGTGTGTGGGCATGTGCCTGTGAGGATGCATAAAAGTAGGGCATGGGTGTAGGACAGAGCTGTAGCGATTCCATTTCTGAGATGCAGACCCATGGTTCCCATGTTGATTTTCTTAGACTCCGGAATCCTCCACTGAACATAAACCTTAAAATATTTGAATAAAGTTGTGTTTAAATGTTTTCATAGGATAAAGTAGATTAAAAATTCCTGCCAGATTTCTCAAAAAAAATTCTCTGATTTACTTCGTAGAAACGTCTGTGTTTTGACGAACAGCCGTAAAATCGCCAACCTCATTCATGGCACAGCTGATTTACAGTTAATCCCGCAGAATTCCATAAAAAGCAGAGAGCTAAAAATAAAACAAAATTTCTTGGAAATGCTTCTAAGGACAATTTACAAATAAATTATTTTTGTATCTATGCTAACTATGAAGTAACTGAGATTCAAATTTGGAGCTGTTCTCCATTTGGTCGTTGCTATAGCAACATGGATAACATCGAAATGGATAAACTGACCACTGCTGTCGCATTTACGTCATGTTGTAGAGTCCCTTCTTGTGACCTCGTTAAGTAGATGAAAATGTCATTTTTGACGTCTTAAATTTCAGTTTTTTAGGAAAATTCACAATTTTGTGAAACGAAAAGTGAAAATTAAAGTATTTAACAGTAAAAATAAATAAATAAATAAACAATTTGAATGGTAATTAGAAGGGGTTAGCATTCTTACCTCATGATTTTATATGTATGAAATTGAATAAAATCCAATCCCGTCCCCCTCGCTTGCTCGTTTGTAGTTTTTAACAAATGTACAACTGAAATATGAGGTGAAATTTATCAATCAAATTCTTCAAATTGTAGCTACGAACCAATCGTCTTTGCACATGGACTGTGTTGTTAGCATTACCGCTTTTCATCCGTACATTAACGTTACTTTATTAAATAAAACAGACAATCTCATGAAATACTTGGACACCTTCAGACGCATGGGGGTGAAATTCAAGAAAACAAAAGAATGCTAAACTCTGACTCCGCCCCTAACCTTTACCTTCGTCATTTTTAATATAAATTTGAGTTTCGCGAAGTGTGAGATGTCCTGAGTTGGAATTTATTAGAATTTAATTTTTTTTTTTTTTTTTTTTTTTTTTTTTACTGTTAAATTTGGAGACTTTTTTGTTGAGTATTTTAAAGTACTCAAAACTAAAGATGTGGCTAAGCTCACATCTACAGATTAGCTTACTACACCATTGAATTGTACAATCTTTAATAATTTTGAATTACTTTTCTTTTTTTCTACTGAGTGAATAGTTTTTGTCACTAAAATGTTTTCATTTTAAAAGGTTTGGTGAGAGTTGACTGCCAAACCTCAACATCCCTGAACAGCTCAGGTTGGTCAGAAATATCCGTTTTTGTTTTTTTTTGTTTTTTTTTATTTCGGGATTCCTGCATGAACCTTCATAGCCGGAAAGGTTTTTTCTTTTTTTTAGAGAGAGAAACGGCTCCGTTCGTCTCGAGTTGCCTTCATCTGATCATTGAATTTGGTGTAGGAGATTAACACATTGGTCTTCTCGAAAAAAGATCTCCACTCCTCATCACTATGCGCAGCTGGAAGCGAATGATAGCTGGAGTCGTGATGAAAAACGGGACATTAGCCGTGTCTGATCTAATTCACTTCCTCATGACCCTGTGATCATAGAGATTAGCATGCGAGCCATTAACTCGCCATAGCGAGAGCAATTCTGCACAGCATCCACACCTCCTCACAAGGCGACATGAGCTACAGACTGAGAATTATGGGTAAGAATTTCACGGTCCCGCTGCCAAAAAATTAGAAAACGTAAACTATTTTAATTGCAATAATGTTCAGTTTCGTGTCTTTATTTCTATGGGGGGAGCTCAATTATTTCGCGATAGATAATTTTTTTAAGCGAATGATTTTTTTTTTCCGATCGGACGTGCGAATCTTGGATGAACCTGAAAACGTTATATAATTTAACATTATATTTCACGTAGATTGCGCTGAAATAGCTTTAATCCAAAGACAAATTTACCGGAGTGATGGAGTTCATTTTCCTTTTTTTTTCTTAAACCCCAAACACCAGCTTTAGGGAAGCTTTGCTAGGAACATGGACAAACTAGCAAGCAAATGAACGTTGTTTCTGGGGGAAGAAATAATAATAAATGAAGTAAGCATACAACCAATCCTCCTTTAAACGAAACAAAACATTTTTCCTTAAATATAAAGGAAAGCAAGCGCCTTGTTCTCATGGCAACAGACCAACCAAGTGAGTCGTAGATGTGCTACTTGCTTCCAATCAAGGGTTTTCCAAAAAAAAAAATCCATCAAAAATATTGTTTAATGTGTGCAGGATGCTGGAAAAAAAAATCCAAGGATTTTAGTTTGTCATTTATTTTACTTTTTTAATTTTGTGAACTTTATTTTACATTCAATGTGTGCTTAAAAAATTTCTGTAACGGAATGATTTCCCCCAATTTTCACCGATTTTTACTTGCATTTTCTTTCTTTTTATATTTAGCGTTTTTGGGATTTTAAAAAATGTGAATTTTTCACGGAAGGGATGAACTACCAAATTAAAATGGGAATATCTCAGTTTTTCCAGGTATGCTGTTGTTTCGGTGTCCGTAATCCTAAGGGACGGGTACGAAAAGCTGTAAAGCGCCAACTTTAAGCCTCATGTTGCTTTTGGAGCTCATTCCTGCAGGACACAGCAGTGCTAACATCTCTCTCTTTCCCCTTGTACATAAATTTGTCGGTTATCATTTCATCATTTCCTCCACACGGTCACTAGACTACGTAAATCTCCATGTGTCCCATCTTTCTCTCTCTCTCTGTCTCTCTCTCAGCCTCGCGAGCAACCCCTCCCATCCTGGATCGTAGGAGATCCGTCCTTCTCGCTTTCCCACGTTTCTTCGTGTCCTCCTCCCATTTTTTTTTTTTTTTTTTTTAATGCTCATCTCATCCTTCCTTCCCTCCCTCTGTCCCTGCGGGGAGAAATTCTGGAGGCTCGTCTTTTCGGATCCTCGGCAGTAAACAATCCCATCACGTCTTGGCAGCGGAGAGAGTTCTAGGAGGAGGCTGATGGGCCGCGATGCACTGGAGTGCAAAAGCGACTCCTCCAAACACGTCTCGTGTTAAAATTGAGACAACATGCATTAGATGGCAACGATTTATTTATTTATTTATCTTTTTTTTTTACACTCTCTCGCAGTATGTTCAAATGGCTCGAAATCCATACGCAGATGCTCTCGGATTAGCGTGGGCCACGAGTCTGCTCCATCTGCCCGCCCCGGGAGGAGCCGAGACATGGATTTAGTGGAAGGATTAGTGTTGTACCGCAGGCCAACCCTCCATGCCCCCTCACTGTGTCCACATCCCCACGCCTTCCATCCAGGACTGTGCCACACGAGAGTCGTTAGGAAGTCTATAAATGGCATACAGTCCATTATACCACAGCTGAATTCTGATTGGTCAGAAGGTGTTGATTAATTTTCTATAACAGCAGCTCTGACAGCAGTGCAGCTGCAAATCACAGGTTTGCATTACATTCCTAATGTTATCGTTATTGTTTTATGGAAGGAGTCTCCAGTGTCAGAGGGCTGTAACAGATTTAAAGCTGTTAAGCGTTTTTATCAAGAGGGAAAAAGAGTCTCAGGAGTTCTGGAACTACTGTTTATAGCTGCTATAACATAAGTAATAACAGGAACTGACTTGTTTCATGGATGTTCAACAATAGCAAATGTAACCATAATTATAAACAATACTTTTTTAAAAAGATGTTTTCACTCTGGAACGGTCGGCGTGATTATGCTAACGTTTTTCCTTAACATTCAGTGAATTTTCTTCCTTTTTTCCCCCCCTCTTCTTCGCTGTTAACATTCCTAATCCCTGCTCAAAATGTCCTGCCAATTCAAACCCCCTGTGGAATATTGTAAATTCCTTTTAGATCTTTTTTTTTTCTCCTCTCCCCTTACTTAATAATCATATTTTATTTTCATTGTTAACAATAAATCCTACGCACTTCAACTTTAATATAAATGGTCATCAGTTTCATGAGTTTATTTCAGTTGAAGTAAGAGATGAGTTCACTTCCTTAAACTGAAGTTCCTTGTGAATTTTATATAAATAGGTTCAACATAGCTTCAGAGTCGGGGAACCGACGTAGTAAATAACAGCTTGTGAATGGATTTTCAGTTAGGTGACTCCCAAACGAATGAGTGAATGCCACATTTCTTTTAGTCTGGCCGAAAGCCGAGTGTTTAAGACCGAGGAGGAAGTTCAGGAGGTGCATCTGCGTTCACAGCGAAACACAGATATTGCACAGATAAGGAACCCCGGATTGAAACCACACACACACACACACACACACACACACTAGTGTTTTTGTGACACCTTTAGAACAAACATGAACCTGACCGTGTGATGTGGGTTCAGCACCTACGCCGCCCTTTTCCCTCTCACACATCTTTGTTTCAGAAAACAACACAACGTAGTCTAATGCTAAGACGATTGGTTCATAAGTGAATTCCATCGTTTGCCAAAATCAGACTGTTGTTGCAAAATCAACAAGCTGTGGAAATCATCTAGGACAAATCAGAAGAAGGAAGTAAGGAGTGAAGTGTAACCACATTAAAATCACACACGGACTTTACAAAGCAGTGCTAAAGCAGGTATTTAAAGTATTTCAGGGTCAGCCATGTTGCTTTTTAGGGTTAAACTAAATCGCTTCATGTTGTGGAAGGTGTTCACTAAGCTTTAAGCACATGGTTAGTTTTAAACTACACTGCTGTTATCACAGTGAAACAGAGTTCAGTCCTGTTCTGTCTGGGAAACATGGAAATGAATAATTAATAATAAAAAAAATATATAATATAATCATAATATGATATAATATAATCATAATATGCACAGTAACAGAGTTACACTCTGCTGTAACAGAGACTATAATCATTAGAAATGACGTCTTTTAATTATACTGCAGTGATATAAAAGTGATATATTTGCAGCATAGCACTGGTCTTCATTTTAAACATGTATCCTAAACATTGTTGCTGTTGTCAACCCTCTTACCCTTACAGCAAACCCTGTTACCCTTCAAACAAACCCCCTGACCCTCACGTCAACCCTGTTACGCTTCTAGCAAACCCCCTGACCCTCACGTCAACCCTGTTACGCTTCTAGCAAACCCCCTGACCCTCACGTCAACCCTGTTACGCTTCTAGCAAACCCCCTGACCCTCACATCAACCCTGTTACCCCTCTAACAGCCCCTGTTACCTTTACATCAACCCTGTTACCCCTCTAACAGACCCTGTTACCTTTACATCAACACTGTTACCCTTCTAACAAACCTTGTTACCCTTAAATCAATCCTGTTATCCTTATCTCAACCGCATTACCCTCATGCCAACCCTGTTACCCTTACATCAACACTATTACACAAACGTCAACCCTGTTACCCTTATGACACCCCTGGTATCCTTAGGTGAACTCTGTTGCCCTTATCAATCCTTATGACAACCCTGTTAGAATTCAAAAGTCCAAAACTCTTTTTAGAAAGTGTGTGTGTGTGTGTGTTTGTGTGTGTTTTGCCTGATTTTACCTAAGTGAAAATTACCTTGCATAAGTTTGGACTTTTCTGCATTGCTACCTGAAACTGAATATGATGCTGCCACCACCATGCTTCATGGTGGGGATGGTGACAAGCGATGTTGGGTTTCTGTTTGTAATGAAAATGACAGAGTGGAGAACTAACTGAATCGAGATTCACTTACTAACTATATGTAAGCAGCAGGGTTGCCAGGTGTGGCAGGTTTATGTGGGGGTTTTTGTCTTTATTTTTGTTCTCAATCTGCCTCACATCCTACAAACATGCCCGCCTTGAACTCCAGATTACACTCACCATGTTTAGTCACCCATCTTCTGATCACACACATCTAGACTCATCATTCACCCACATACTGATCATGACCTCTCATCAACAAGGCGTTTCCACCCACAGAACTGCTCACTCAATGTATTTTGGTTTTTGCACCATTCTGTGTAAAATCTAGAGACTGTTGTGTGTGAAAATCCCAGGAGATCAGCAGCTTATGAAATACTCAAACCAGCCCATCTGGCACCAACATCCACACCACGGTTAAAGTCACAGAGATCACACTTTTTCTTCATCTTGGTATATGATGTGAACATTAGCTGAAGCTCTTGACCTGTATCTGCATAATTTTATGCAGTGTACTGCTTCCACATTATTGTCTGATTGGATAACTGCATAAATGAGCGGGTGTAAAGGTGTTTATTAAAATGAATAGCGAGTGTTTACGTGCACAAAACACTCCATCGATGCAAAGTATGGTTGAGTGTATCTGTTCCTGACGTGCCAAGCCTTTTCATAGTAATCGATATTCTGTTTTTTTTTCTGATTTGGTTTGTCCTGTTTGCTGAACACCTGACCCTTTGCATGTTTTTTGGCTCATGTTTTTTGTCTTTGTCCTGTTTTTGTAACTGCCTGCAAACCTGCTTTATTCATTAAAGCGTATTTTTAGTATTCTTCTCCCCTTCAATGGATGCAGCAAGTATCCTATAGTGTGGTAGCAGGCACTCGCTTCTCAGGGCGAACTAGTGGAGAACATCAACAACAGCTAATCCAGCTAAATACTAAACTCACGCAGCTAGATCCACGGGTGGCCAAGCTCTCCCACTCATCTTGCACCCAGAGAAATACACAGGTGATCCAGCCTTATGTAAGGATTTCATATTGGAATGCTCAATGTATTTTTCCAAGCAAGAGGAGGTCTCTGAGCAACATATAATCGCTTACTTTATCAACCTTCTCACAGATAAAGCACTCACCTTGAGGCCGTCTGGTCTGAAAGAGGGGAATATTTCATAGAGCGCTTTCAACGAGTGTTTGATTACTCCCCAGAGGGAAAGGAGATTGGAGAGCTCCTAGCTATCAAGCATGACAACCAGACACTGGCTGGAACGAACCAGCATTAAAAGCAACTGATCGGTGAGGGTTTCATCCAGATATCTTAAAGGAGCTTGCCTGCCATAATAACCAGGCCAACTTCACTCATCGGCTTGTTCATCGACCTTGGCCAGCTTCTGAAATGGCAAGATGGACCACTCACTGAGGAAAAGCTCTCCCTCAACCCAAGTGTCTTGGAGCCATGCAGGTTGGTCAAGCTAAGCTCAGCCATAGAGGAGGACTTTGCTTTTACTGTTGCAGCTCCAAGCCCTGGGTTGCCCAATGTCCTGAACATCCTCATCCATCACAAGCCACACAACCAGCTCATGAGTGAACTAGCTCCTCCCTTCACAAGATTCATTTTCTGCCCAGTTTTCACCATAAGTACAGAAAAGACATTCAGAGGGTTTCTCTGTTATTTCAGTACTGATTGACTCCAGGGCAGAGGTAACTTCATAGACCAGGCCCTAGTGGAAGAACTCCGTCTTTACATTTACATTTATGTCATTTGGTAGACGCCCTTATCCAGAGGGGCTTACAATGATCTCATTTATACAGCTGAGCAGTTGAGGGTTAAGGGCTTTGCTCAAGGGCCCAACAGTGGCAGCTTGGTGGTGCTGGGATTTGAATTCTCAACCTTCCGATCAGAAGTCCAACATCTTAACCACTGAGCTACCACTTCCCTTTTGACCATGTTGGGTCTTGACACCCAACCTCTCCAGTCTCATCAAGCAGTTGACGGAGGACCCATCAGAGGTGGTGCTGTCACTGACCATACCAAACCCATTCACCTATATGTCAGTGCCGTGTGCACGAAGACCACGTCTCCCTTTTCATCACCATGACCAAAAAAATTCTCCATCATCCTCAGTTTTCCATGGACGCACGTCCATAATCCACAGCTCTCCTGGGCAGAAAAGGAAATTGTCTGCTGATTCCCTCTCTGTCACGTTGCATGCCTCAGAACCCCACAGCTTATGGCCAGCTCCACTTCCATCAAGAGTCGCCAAGCATCCACTCGGGTGGATTCCAACCTGTTACCATGAAATCAAGGATGTTTTCAGCAAGGTTAAAGCAAGCACCCTACCTCCTCATTGACATTACGACTGCGCCATTGAGCTCGTGGCAGGCACTATACCGCCACACAACCTAATTTATCCGTTAATAGCCACTGAGAATCAGGCCATGGAAGAGTACATCAAGGAAGCACTTGAGCAAGTCTACATTCAACCCTCTATGTGATCCTCATAGGCAGGATTCTTCTTTGAGGAAAAAAGGGAACAGACTCAGACCATGCATTGACTAGTAGACTGAACCAGATCACAATAAATCATTACCCCCTCTCACTTGTTCCACTGGCCCTGGAACAGTTCAGAGAGGTGTGCATATAATCTCATCTGCATCAAAGAAGGCGACGAGTAGACGATACCCTTCAGCACCACCTCTGAATATTGCGTGATGCCATAAGTCTCATTAACGATTTCTCTTTGCAAATTTCTATAGGCAATTCATCCACAACTTCATCCTCATCACTGCACTGCTCCTTTCCTTGCTCAAAAAGGGGACAAAGGAATTAAAGTGTAACAAGCCTTCTCCCATTTACGTCGAGTACATCAAGGCAGCAAAACGTATCAAAACTCTCGCCAAGCAAGGTGGGCCCAATGACATTTAGAAGTTTTATGTTTTGGATAAACTTTATGGTTTTAATATGGCATCATTAATACATTTGGCCACGATACATGGTTTAATGCAGAGTTTGGGATTTTGCGTTGTGACTGAGTTGATTGTCACACAGACCTGGCAACCCTGGTTAGGAGCCTACGCGGGTTATGTGTATTGCTTTTTTTTAAATAAGAAAATGGTGCACAATGTAGGACATTCAGAGAGATTATATTTTCATACGAGAATTTCTCATGCTAATAAAATATTTGTAATAAACCAGAGGTAATGGTGGCATAGAAAAACTCCCCGAGACCACATGAGGAAGAAACCTTGAGACTGAAAAGGGGAAAACCATCCTCATCTGTGCATCTGAGTCATCACTCATCTACAGCTGTATATTCTCGTGTGTAGAGAGGAGCTTGAGGATGAGCACTGAGGTCAGTTTTGATTTTGTTAGCTTTTTAACTTTAAGTCTATAATATCAAAAGGAGAGAATGCAGGAGAAAATAAAAATTCTTATGTGCAGTCTCTCTTGTGCAACTCCTCTCTCTCTCTCTCTCTCTCTCTCTCTCTCTTCTTTCCTCCTTTTCCTCACTTTTACACTCATTTTTTTTTTTACAAGCCATCATTTCCATTAAATTAGTGCCCAGGGTTTTAATTGCACGTTATGAAGCCTATTTTATTGCCATTTGAGGGAGGGAGCAGTGTGCGTGTGTGTGCGTGCGTGTGCATGTGCATGCTCAAGAGTTTAATTTTTTTGCAGTTTCTGTCTTTGTGTGTTTTTCCCTCCTCTTTTTCACACCGGTTGTCTTGTTGTTACTGTTTTAATAGAGAATCAGCCCTTCAGAGCCAAGGCTAAACTTAGCAACAGCATTAACCAATCCAGCTGAGAGGAGGAGATCTTCAGCTTTGAATTTTAGATGAATAACAGATAACTACCATATGGAGTGTGTGTGTGTGTGTGTGTGTTTGAGCTAATTCTCTGCAGCCACTAAAACATCATGCCTATAAAATGAGGCGCATGTACGCATTGCTCCCTGTTACCCCCAACAAAGCTAATGTAGCTAACGGGTAATAAAACCGAGGGTAACAGGGTTGCCATGAGAGTAAGAGGGTTGATAGAAGGGTAATGGGGTTGATACGAGGATAACAACATTTACATACGGGTGACAGGGATGACATAAACGAGGTGGGTAATTTATCCTCCTGCTTATATGGTTTATATGTACATGTTTGTGTCGACAAAAAGCAGGGGTTTGTGGGAAAGCATATTTCACACGGTAAAAATCTGTGGTTCTGGGTTTCAAGCAAACGCTGATTGGTTGAGTGGGAAAGTGTATCAGGTAGCTGTGGATTTGGGATGAGACCCAACCACTCTAGAAAAATGGATCAGAACTGTGACGATGTTGGAGAAAGACACGGAAAGAGCTGGTTGTTAGTACGGAAGAAAAAAAAGAGACAATGTGTCAGTCTAATGCTGGCACAAATGCAGAGTTTTTCTTCTTCTCTCTGTTTTCCTTACTACAGTAAAACTTCAGACAGTTTTTTTTTTTTTTTTTTTGGTAAATTCTAGTTTGGTATCTGCTACACTGCCTCCTAGCGCACACGTCTTACACACGACACTCACACCTTCCTCAGATTCAGACATGAAGCTGTATAAATCAGCATTCATTCAGTGCCACAGCGACGTTTAGTGTATGTTTATAGATGCCTTAAAGTGACATTATGGATCTTAGGTTTAGGCTTAATGTGAGTCTAGAGAGTTTTCATCACTTCATTCTCTATTTCTGTCCTTCCACCCAGCGACCCATCCCCCGCCCACCCTCTTTTCTCTGCCCTCTCTGAGGCCCCATGCAGCCTGAGGCCTAATTAATACTTAATTAGATTTGTTGAAATTGATTAGTGACTTCATCCCGCCGCTGCACCCTGCAGAAACGCCATTAATGTGCCATTACTTTTACACACACACACACACACACAGTTACCCACAACCAACACAGATCACGCTTAGCCAAGAGAGAAAAGAACAATTCAATCTGAGGAAGAGTATAAAATTAGAGACGTGTGTGTGTGTGTGTGTGTGTGTATTTGTGTTAACATAATTTCATACATCTGAGGATCTTCCTCCCCTTTTTTTTTTTTTTTTTTTTTTTGCCAAAAATGTAGGTCACGGTGAAAACCGCACCTTCAAATGATTAATGTTCATCTTTGCGAGAAATGTCAGGTCAGATAAGGTGCCTTGTGTCGCAGCTCACCGTGACAGCTTATAACACATTTAGAGCTTATGATGCCTGTCACTGCACGCTAGCGTTTAGCATAACATTAGGCACGAGTTCCAGTGAAAGGGTTCATCTGAAAGGTCACAGGAAATTTCACACCGCGTGTGAAGACGCTGACGTTTCGCAACAACCTACGCAACGATCCAACTATTTTTTTTTTAAAAAAACCTCCAGTGTCTCTGCGGTTAAAGGAATACTCCACCGGTTTTAATCCCTTAAACCACCTCATCTGTAGTGTGTGTGTATGATCACCACAGGCAAGACATGTTTTCCTGCACCCCCTGGAAGCCCCGCCTCCTTCCTCCTCATCTCACATTAGTCATTTTAATAGAATTAAAAGAAGAAAAAAAAGAAAAAGTGTGCATGTAAACCTTTCTTGTGTCTGCATCTGAAATAAAACAGACGAGCAGCAGCTTTTTTCCTTTAGCGCCTGGAGGTTACAGTAAAACCACACACACACACACACACACACACACACACACACTCCATTTTCTATCTTGACTTGGGAAAGGACTCTAGCGAATTGTACTGTGTTTGCTGATGTAATGCTCGCATTAGCTTCACCCTCACTGATCACAGCAAGCACTAACTAGCAAGCAAAAGCAAGTTACTAAGCGAAAGCTAGTCTAGCAGATGAGCGTAAAAATGCAAACTAATGCAGCAAAAGGTAACTAGCGAACGAACGCTAACCTAGCGTAGTATAGCTACTGCGTTACTGTAGTTTTGCTCCGTGAAGGTTGAACAGTCCTGATTCTCACTGCTCGTGTTTAGTTGCTTGAGGCGGAGTCTCACACAGAGGACTGTCAATCAAGCCTACTCATTAAAATATTAGGCCACGCCTTTTAGGACAGTCCTGAGATCGGTCTGAACAGTTCAGCTGCTGCTTGAGCAGTTATTTCAAACTTTACTGAATATTCGATTTAAAACAAAAAAACTGACATGTTTTATACCGTGTGTGTGTGTGTGTGTGTGTGTGTGTGTTTGTCAGAGAGAGAGAGAGCTTCAATCTGTTTATTACAAGCTGGAAAGCGCTTCATGGAAGGATCCAGAACACACACGGGCTGTTTTTGCTGGCTGAGTGTGTTTGCTCATGCTCCCTATTGTGCTGTGTGTGTGTGTGTGTGTGTGTGTGTGTGTGTGTGTGTGTGTGTGTGTGTGTGTGTGTGTGTGTGTGTG
>JAKKZN010000012.1:1424538-1444173 GCA_033441825.1 Pangasius elongatus
GTGTGTGTGTGTGTGTGTGTGTGTGTGTGTGTGTGTGTGTGTGTGTGTGTGTGTGTGTGTGTGCGCGTGTGTGTGCGCGTGTATACAATTGAGGGTCTTTTTCAGGCCTTTTACAGAGCATTGCTCTCTCCAGTACACTCCATGAGGCTTAAGTGTTTTTGGACCACCGGCTGTTTTCACTCGGCATTTAAAAGAGCACTGAAGTCCTTCTTTATGGGCTGTGTGTGTGTGTGTGTGTGTGTGTGTGTGTGTTTAGGGAGGGAGGGGGTTTTGAAGGTCCAAGTCGTCCTCTTTTTTTTTTTTTCTCATACACACACTCGAGTTGGATCCACCCTTATTCCCATTCCTTCGTCATCATCATCTCCTCCATCACCCCTTTATGACGTCCTTCCTCCAGCTCCTGTGTGTGTGTGTGTGTGTGTGTGTGTGTGTGTTTCCACTCACAATACCAGGCTCAAGTCCAGAAAGCCGGATGGCTGACTAGCATGTTGGACAACTGCTCCATGTTAGTTCGAGCCAGAGAGGGAGACTGGGGTCACTCGAGTTCGGTCCTCTCAGGATATCAGTCAAATAATCGTCTCCTCCCAGGCAACTGGCAACCATATTTGTTTATCTCTCTCTCTCTCTCTCTCTCTCTCTCTCTCTCTCTCTCTGTCTTTCTGCTTCTCTCACTTTCTCTTCCTCAACCCACTTTCCCACTGAGGACATGATAAATCATAAGTTCAAAACATCTTTGCTTCTCGTTTTTTTTTTTTTTTTGTCCTGCGCCTCGCCAAACACCACTCCAACATGTGTTGTGTGGGAACGCGGTTCTTTTTATAGCCTTTTCGCATTTTTGATGAAGTCTCTGGAAGACATCTGGAACACCACAGAACGTTCATCCTCGTCTCGTCCTTATCACATAGAGACAACACCAATCATCATGGCAACACTGATTCACGCCTTACTGTTTACTCGCACGAAGCCCAGTCATAACTGGAGGTTTAATCAGCTCGACTCTGTGTGAGAATTACAGCTTGATTTGAACAAGATTTTAACGTTTCTTGTTCTCTGAGTGGGAGGGACAGTGTCTCTCTCTCGCTTCCCTGTCGATCAGAGCGACGCCAACCAATCCTGGGCATGTTTGCAGTAGAGGGTGGTTAGTACTTTGCTCTGAACGTGACACAGCGTGAGCAGCAGTTCAAAAAGACACACGTCATGGAGGAAGTACTAGCCCTGACCCTCCCTGGTCGGTTATCTGTTGTAGGAAATTCATCAACATGAATACAATACGGAAGGTGTAGTTCCTTGTTGAACGTCATGTGCTCGTTGCTAATTTCCGAATTTGCTGTCACGTTTACAAATCTGCTATACTTTTTTCCGCATTTGCCGTCGTGTTTCCGAATTTGTTGTTGTCTTTCCAAATTTGCTGCCATATTTCCAAATGTGCTGTCAAATTTTCCAAATTTGTTTTCACTTTTCCGAATTTGCCGTCGTGTTTCCGACTTTTCCGCAATTGCACGCATTTGCTGTACTTTTGCCAAATCCGTTGTCGTGTTTCCAAAGCTGCTCTCCTGTTTCTGAATTTGCTGTAATTTGTCCTGATCTGGTGATGTGTTTTCAAATTTGCATTTTCAAATTGTTTTCAAGTTCAGCACTTTTTATGTTTTGGAAACATCCAGAGAATTGCTCTGTTGCTAAGAGGACGTGATAATCAGATGAATATCAGGTATTGGGCGATACACCCAGAGCTCTGATACTGGTATTTTGTTGAAAATGGAATATTTGTCACTTTCGTTGATTTCAGAAAGTGTGTCGTTTAATCGAACATTAATTTAATATATATTTTTGCCTGCAATGTTTTTTTTTTCTCCCCAACCATGTCTGTTTCTTAGTAACAGCAATTCAGCATAACAATTTCGGTTGTCGCTGATGTCGCCATGCTGGACATTGATAAACGATTAATCCGTCAGCTCAGGTCTTTCACATTTACTCTTTACCCATGTGTTAAATGAAAAACTCTTAGAAAAAGAAATTCCATGAAGCACCATAGAAGTTTCTTCAGTTTGTGAATCTTTAATAAAAAAAATAGCCTAGCCAAATAGCCTACCACCTTACTGATGCAACATTCTGTTCTGCAGAGTCCATTTAAAACAGTAAATTCACAATATAAAATTAACATATTTAGATTGCAAAATAATTGGGAAATAATTTATAATCAAGCCGAGCGATTCAAATCTACGCATAAAACTGCTTCTTGGGTAAAATCACGATTTTAAAGACGTGTTTTCAACCAGGATTTCATGTTTGTTATAGCGTGAGAATTTTGAACATCGGCCAATCGTTTTAGAGCTCTGAATGCATACACTCCAGGATGTGCTGCTATTGGAAAATAAGCTCTGCGGAAGGATCTGAAAGACGTTATTGTCATGTTTTGTAGCCGAGCTCAGTTTGAAGGTGGTGGAGTTTTCTGTAGACTGAAGGCGCGGCGAGCTAAAACACACACACTCCAGCTCTCGGAGACGACGTCGCACAAAAGATCAGCCGCATAGCAGAGTGTGTAAAGCAAACATAGCACAAGGAGGTGAACACAATATAAAAAAAAAAAGACAAATGATTAGAGAAAACGGAGACATTTGAGAGACGTGTTGATCTAAAACGAGGCTGCTTTCACACTGGGTGTTCCAACCAAGCAATCCTGTCTCATTCATGTACTGTCTCCAAAGCCAAGGCTTAGACAAGACGCCTCCTCCTCGCCACAGATCGACTAAATGTTGAAAATTAAATCTTTTTTTTTTTTTTTTTCCCCAGATTTTTTTTTTTCATATCGGCAAGGCACAGTTGATACAGTTGTTATAAACGTACAACATCGAAGCCCTGGAAAAATGAGGCAAAGCAAGCCGATCCAGCACATATGGCCTGGAGAATAAATCATTAGCACGAGAGTAAATCTGTAAAGCGCATGATACACAGATGGAGGAAACGCAAAATGGTATGACATGGACTGCACTAGACTGCACTAGTGATTTTTTTTTTCTTTTTTCTTTTTACAGCAGATTCTGTGATAGAAATGCGAGGAAAGGGTTAAATCCATCCCGCAGCCCACATCTGGGAGTCATTCGAGACATTCCACAAGGCTTACCACATGTTTTCGGATGGCCGGAATCCCGCGAAAGGGCTCGGCTGTCAAGATTTTTGAAAAATCAGCCTGCTTATTTTTTTTATTTATTTTTTTTTACATTTTTTTTTCCCTAACATTTTTTTTTTTTTATGAGAGTACTGAAGTATGAGAGAGGAGTCTGTGGAAGAAAATTAAGGCGTATTAAAGTTTCTTTGTCTTACAGGTTGGCTTTGGATGACAGAAGATGGTGTAGTGTGTGTGTGTGTGTGTGTGTGTGTGTGTGTGTGTGTGTGTGTGCGTCAAGTGATGTTATCTCTCGTTTTTTTTTCCTTACAGGCTTTTTTTTTTTTTTTTTCCAGGTCATAAGCCTCCATAACCTTTATCCACACTGATAAAGATCTCCATGTCTGGAAATCTGGGCTCGAGTGCAACATGCACAGCAAAATTGGAACAAAACATACATTTAGCACGTGTGTTTTCCATGCCCTACACACACACACACACCACGCTGTTACGTGCTGCTCCAACACAACTGCAATGCCGTGGTGCTGGCAGCCTGTGGTCGAATTAGATAATGCACCATGAGGACTTGGCAGACGAGAAATTTAAATAAATACACGCTTTTCAAGCAGAGAGGCGGGGCACGTGGCATTGTGGGTATTCGGGAGGGAGGGATGTGGTGTCTAGGGTTGGTTTCAAGCGTGTGGGATGGCTCTTCTGGGACTTCATGCTCTTTTAACGCCGAACACAAGCAACCCTCGGCTCTCTGTGGCTCTTGAAACCCTTTCTAGAGCCTTTCTAGGTCATTCTTGTCACACTGCTTCACTTCACTTATTAGCAATGTTGATGGAAATGGCGGCGTAAAAGCCTTTTCCCAACCTCCAGGATCCTCTTCATAGCAGGTGAAGTAATGAACGAGCTACTTTTACCACCTCGAAGTTAATTATTGTTCACCACATCCCAATGGGTTTTATTCCTCTTACACGGCAACAGCCATTTGCCAATGCTAAAGCTTTTTGTTTATTAAATAATACCAAAAAAAATTTACAGGTTATAAGTATATAATTATGTTTAATGTTTTGAAATGACCATTCACAACTCAACTTAGTTCATGTTCTGGCTTACCTTATAACCGTTATACATACAGTCGTTTCCTCACCAGAGGCTCTTTTCCCCTCCGAAAAAACATATGAGAATGTTACTGAGAAACCGCAAACCATAACCTCCTCCATCCTGAAGATGTCGGGAAAGGTACAGATTCGCCTGACTGTTACGAAGCACTAACACTGGAGACTCCTTCCGTTAACCATAACTATATCATATCAATGGTTATTCTTTTTTTTTCCCGTTTTGTTTTGATATCCTAGGCTGTCATTTTGGTAATGAACTGTGATAAGTCAATCCACCTACCGGAATGTTTTCGGACAGTGTGAGGAAACCTGGAGAACCCCGGAGGAAACCTGCACGGTCACGGGGAGAACATGCTGTGCGATGCTGCAAGCTATGCTATGTAAACGTATCTAATTTGATGATGAAAAATGATATTCACATTCATTAAAAAAAAACTCAGCACACCATGTTGGGGAAAAAAAGCCTTTTAATCATTAGTCCACTTTCAGTACTTTTTTAAGATCAGGTTATTTTGATCCCAAACTGGAGGATGATTCGTTGTAACATAAGGGTTAAGAGCAATCATCTTCTGAAGCTTTTTTTTTTTTTTCCTGAAAGGCCATTCGGGTAAGTGGGTAGTATCGTCACTGAAGCTGGATGGCAGGCAGACAGCATGCACTCGCAGCTCTGATCCTTTATTTGTCCACTCAGCACCAGCGTGTTAGCTAAGATACCGAAAATGTTTGTGTTGGGTGGGCCACTGCTCGGCAGGGCTCTGTGTGTGTGTGTGTGTGTGTGTGTTTATTAATCTCTGGCTGTGATATATGGGGTGTTATAGAAATAGGAGAAGCTTGTGAGTATCATCGTGATCACGACGTGTAAAGTTACTCCTGAAATAGGCCGAGGAGCGAGGCAGTAACGAGTAAAACATGAGCTCGTCCAAAAACACACTGAAACACTCTGTAACACGCTGAAAGCCAACGAACCATACTAAAACACACTGTAACACATGCAAACGCACCGTAACATTGTACACTGTAATTGAATAAAACACAATGTAACACACTAAACATGAAATACACTGAAACACTGTAATATGCTGAGACACACTGAGACAGTGCCACACTGTAACTGAATGAAACACACTTTAACACGTTGAAACACTGTATCACACTAACAAATTAACACACTGAAAAACACACTAACATATTGTAACTCACTGAAACCCGCTGTAACGCGTTATAACCAACTGAAACTCACTGTAACACTCTGTAACACATTGTAATCCTCTGTGATGCATTATAACACACTGTAACACACAGTACCACAATGTATCACACCGTATCACAGTGTAACACACTGAAACATTCTCTAACACACTGTCACTGAAAACACACTGTAACACGTAAAAAAAAAAACACTAATATCCTGAAACATGTTGTAAGCCACTGTAACACACTATAACACTCTGTAACCCACAATAACCCACAGTAAAACAGTGTAACCCACTGAACCACATGGTAACACAACATAACCCACTGAAACACACAGTAACCCACTGTAACACTCTAAAACACACAGTAACCCACTGTAACACTCTAAAACACACAGTAACCCACTGAACCACACTGAAACACTGTAACACATTGTAACCCACTGAACCACACAGTAACACAATGTAACCCACTGTAACCCACTGAACCACACAGTAACACACAGTAACACAATGTAACCCACTGTAACACTGAAACCCACTGAACCACACTGAAACACTAACCCACTGTAACCCACTGAACCACACAGTAACACAATGTAACACATAGTAAAACACTGAAACACACAGTAACACACTATAACACACAGTAACACACTGAAACACAGTGTAACACACTGTAACACTCTGAAACACATTGTAACCCACTGTAACACACTAACACATTGTATATATGTAAAAAATAAATAAATCTTGAAAAAGAAATCATATGTGAAAATAAAAGAATCATGTAGGGGGAAAAAACATAGATGGTGTTTATGTAGTGACTTCCTGTTTCCTGGCTCTGTCAGAAACAGCATTAAAGGGCCATAGAATCAGTCACAGGTCACCTGTTAAACCATTACCACAATTTACACATGAATTATGAGATGGAGCCATGAGGGAAAAGCACAAAATGCACCAAATCACTGACCATAAAAACACGAAGTCACTGAAACCAGAAATCATTTCAGTAATTTTTCTCAACATGGGTTTAATGCTAATGCTAACGCTAATGCTAATGTTAACACTAAGGCTAAAACGTCTCTCTCCAGTTCTTAAAAGCCTCTGTGGCTTCGGCACGGCATCATGTAACGAAACGTCAGAGAGTATAATGCTGCCTCGTTTAGGATTTATAACGACTCCTGAAGGTTTATGAGGATTATACGATCACACGGCGTCAGAGTCTATCCTTCCGATGCTGTGTAGTGAAGGAATTTCTTTTTTAAACCGATAAAACCTCCGCTGCTAATCTTTCCTGTTGCCTCACTACCAAGTGTCCGATACAGAAAAGCCACCACGAGTCGTCTCGAATCACGTACGAAACTTTTTTTCACAGATATTGTATGTTTTATATATTTTTCATGTGATTTTTAAAACAGGTTTTGTTTGCAGGATTTGTTTCACGCGATTTACATGTGATTTTTTTGTCACAATTCCTTTTTCACATGATTTTTTAAAATATGGTTGTTTTATTTTCATGCGATTTTTCTCCACGATTCATTTATTAAATCTGATGTAGTTAGTTTCGTGTGTTTTTTTTTTTACACGTAATTAATTTTTTTTCCCTATGGTATTAATGATCACATTCTCCTGGTATTATTGATTACATTCTCATAAGTAAGCACATATTACTAACATGTAATAAAGAACGTAAGCTACAGTATGAAAGGGTGATTTGTTATGAGAGCTTGTCAATCAAATAAGCCACGCCCCTAGCCCATGGTGCCGTGACCTACGTGTGTGTCATCTTTTCGGGGCAAAATAAAAGATGAGGCAGTTTCAGATGATATTTTGATGGCACTTGGGAGCAGCTGCACTGGTGCTGCAGCTGTGGAACTTGATGCATGTTGGGATTCTCGGGAGAAATCCGGGAGAACCGGGAGAGCGCGTGGGTGAAAACCGCAGTCCAGTGGAACAGGGCTGGATATCAGGTCATTATGTAACCTCAGAAACTGAGACAAGGGTTAACGGGGACACTCCCCCGCCAGACGGACCGGCGCTGCGCGAGAGGAAACGGAGAGGGGAGGGGGGCGGGGTCATTCGCGCGCGTCGGGTTTCACAAAACACACACACAGACATACACACACTTGCACACGCAGGCACGTGACTCCAAATGGCCGCTGTCGCCTCCTCTGGCTCGCGCGGAGCTCCGTTCCCGCTTCCCGTCACCCCGTCCGAGTCGGTCGGACGCGCGCACTGTTTCTGAGCCCGCTTTCCGGTTTCCCATTTGGAGGTCACTTGTGCACTGGGAGGGTTTTACACACACACACACACACACACACACACAGCACGAGAAACGGCGGCACGACACCGTGGAGTAACATCCTCACTGCGCACCGCGTCAGAACCGAGCCGCGGAGAGAAACTTGGATCGGTCGCGAGACGCCGGTGGGCGGAGCCAACAGGTTACAGCTCACAGGTATTCATGAGGCTTTTCTTTCCTCCTCCTCCTCCTCCTCCTCCTTCTTCTTCTCGAAACTTCCGGCTTGTGTCTGATGGAGCTGTCATCCTGCTCAGCATCGCTTCTCCTCCTGACATGTTCTTTAAAGTTCAACACGTGCAGACTGCAGTCTTTCTGATGCGTTTCATGAGTCTGCTGCAGATGTGCTGGATGTTGATGCATTTCCCGTTATTCCTGTGAGAAGTTAGGGGTTGTGTGTTGCTCTGATGTCACAGGGGGACATTGTTATTGCGAGCATGGTTAAGATATCATGTCATCGATGATGAACAAGCATAAGGTTTCACTGTTAGCTCCCAAGAGCGTCTTCTGTCACTCACCACTTTCCGGCGATGTTCAGCATCACGCTGATGAGAAATCCAGCATACGTTTAGTGGAGACAATGAAGCGGTTCAGCTAGTTAGCGAGCTACAAGATGACCAGCAGTGACGTTGACGGAGGTATCAGAATGGTCTGTTTCAATGAGGAGTAAAGCACCGCTGCATCACACTGAAACATCTTTTTCACACTATCAGCACAGCATTGTGGGTAACCCGTTAACCAAAGTGATAATAGACCATCATTAGCATGAAAGAATGAATGAACCTGTCAGTTTGGTAACAAATTTCAGTGTCGTTTTGGTAACAACTATGACATACTTATACCTGAGTAAGTATGACCTGCCTTTAGGGCAGTAATGGCTCAACACGGAAATTACATTTTAGCTACCAGCTTAGTAACAGAGTATGCTGTCACTATGCTAACATTATGCTCTTGGAACGTAGGTACCATCACGCCATCGTAGTTAACTTTTTACCTAAACTCGTAATAAGTGTAGTATGTGATTGTACAGGAAAATAACTAATGACAGGGTGGTGTGGTGGAACTGCAAAGCGTAAACTCCTCTGTCCTGAAGATGTCAGAAAAGGTACATCTTTACTGCTAGCTGATACAAAGCGTTAACACTGGAGACTCCTTCCTTACATTTTAAATAGATATCTTCACCATTCAGAGGAGGGAGAGTGAGTATATTGGTAGGAGAATGTTGGACATGGAGCTGCCAGGCAGGAGGCAAAGAGGAAGGNACCCCTGAAGGGAAAAGCCGAAAGAAGAAGAATATCTTCACCATACCAACGATTACATACGTTTAAAAAATTTGTTTATGTGGAGCGTCTGCCATACAAGTCACTGTGAATGAGCTGTTACTACAGAAACGATAACATATTAAACGTTCATTCAGAAAATGAATCAACACCTTCTGACCAATCACAGTCCAGCACTGATATTATAAATAGTAATTTACGCAATTACAGCACGCTTAATCACTGTTTACTCTGACAAGTGTTTTCATGTTACGCTGTTCTACCTCAATCAATTCTTCTGACACACCAGTTCCATCAGAAAAAAACCCTTTTCTCTTTCTCCACTTCCTTATAAGATGAATGCCAGAACACAGAATGGAAAAAGCAAAAGCAAAAAAAAAAAAAAAAAAACGTGATAGTGACTCAACATCTCCTGGCAAAAATCATGTATTTCTTTTTCAGCCGCTGACTTTCTGATGGTTTATTTAACTTATTTTTCCCCACATGGTCCTTGGAACAGAATGTTTTTTGGGAGAGGACGGCAGGAGGACTGGACGTTTTCAGAGTGTTTTGTAGAGGACCGGAGTGTGTCAATGTGGAGTGTACAAAAAAAACCCTACAATGCAGTGGATTGTGATTGTGACAATGGTGCTATTGTTGCAGGGCTTAGCATAGTGCTGTGTCACCATACTGGGTCCTGATGGTGTCAAACTGTCAGATCTACATTTAAAGCACAAGTTAAACCAGTTAGGGATTTGTGGATTGATTGTGCATGAATTGTTCCTTGTCTTATACTTTTTTTTTGCAACCTATACACATCTTTTGCAGCAAAACTTAGTGATGTCTTCCTGAAAAACATCCTGGGTCTCAAAGGATCACTCTATCATCTATAGAGTTAGAGTTCCACTCTTAGTTACAGCTCAGCGTGATGGTCATTTCCAATTGATAAAGATGACTGGACTCTTCAAACGGTTGTTGAAAATCCTGATTATTCTCTTGACGTCCTGCAAATTCTATACTTCAGAACAACAAGGAAATTAAGGCTCTGTTTTCAGAGGCTGTTGTCTCTAGAAGCAGTTCCCAGAAGTTGTTTAGGCTCTGTAGGAACCAGACATAGCTTTTTTTGTCTCTGAAGAAAACAGGCTCTCTTTCTGAAGGACATACAACTGAAGAAAGCCAGCCCTGGTTCTGGACAATGGCAGCTCTGGAAGCGGGGTTTGTATCTGCAGGTTGTTTGGGTCTAAGTCAGGTGCTGTTTCTCAATGTCCTTTTGCTCATTTGGAGCAAGCTTGAAGACAAGCATCTCTGAAGAATCCAGGTTCTGTTTTTGGAGATCGTTAACTCTAGAGTTAGATGCTGTTTCTTAAACCACTTTTACTCTGGAAGTAGGTTTCAGGAAGACTCACTTCAGAGGAAAGCAGGCTCTGGACAGAATTAGCTCTGGAAACAGATTTGTTTCTTGAGATTAACTCTTAGATCAGGCTTTGATCATAGAGACCATTAGTCCTTTATCTGGACATTGTTCATCTCTAAAGGAAGTACATTCTGTTTCTAGAGGATGTTATTTTTGGAAACCTGCTCTAAAGATAGCAGGCTCTGGAGAACATGCTCAGCAAGCAGGCTTTGATTTTGAAGGGAAGGAAACAGAGTCCGTTTCTGGAAGACATTATTTATGGAAACAGGCTCTGTTTGTGGGGGTCATAGCTTTATTTCTAGAAGCTGTTAAGCTTTGAGAACAGGCTCCATTTATATAAGTTGTTCATTTTAAGCATTATCTGGATATTCACCTCTGCAAAAAGACCTTGTTTTTTGGAATTTGTTTGGCTCCAATTAAAGGAGGCTCTGTTCCTGGAAAGTGTTAACTCTGGAGAAAGGTTCTGTTTCTGGAGACCATTAGCTCTGGAGACAGGTTCTGTTTTAGGAGAACATTATCTCTGGAAGGCTGAGATATTGGCAATGAAGAAATCAAGCATTGTTTCTCCAAAATATTAGCTCCAGGAACAGATTCTGGAAGTACACACTGTTTTTAGATTGCATTAGATCTGGAATCAGACTGTGGAATATGTTTCTGGAGGCTGTCTGGCTCGGAAGCAAGCAGTCTCTGTTTTTGGAGAGAGCTCAGCCATGTGCCATGCTATTGGACTGGTACGCGGCTGCCAGGAGCCTCCCACTTGTTCAGGCCTTGTGTTGATGTGGTCAGACCAAGCGAGGCGAAGAGATTAGCTCAAACCACATGGACAAATTAGGGCTGAGGAATCGAGCCGTGGCATGCAGAGGCGTAAAACCTCATTTGCCAAGAAGAACTTCCGTTTTCCTACTTGGAGAAGTGATCAGAAATTTTAGCCTTTGTTTCATAATGGGTTGTTGTTATTCCCAACAATCAGTGTGGTTGTAAAAAAGTAGAGAATTATATTTGATTCCGGCTTAAATGACATTGATAGAAGTCTTTCAAGATATTCATGAGCATTTCATCTTAATAATCCCATATTTTAGTTGAAAGACCTTGTGCATACATTGTAAATTCATTACAGTGTACATGAACATATTGAGGAGTGGATATATACAACAGGCCTTTATCAGCAGTGTTTATCTTTTTGTCTCGTTTACAAAGACATGTAGACACCATGAACCATATAATCACAAATACACCGCGAAACTTCAAGAACCCTGAGCCAGAGGCACCTTTTAGTATCTAGCAGAGTTACAGCTGCATTGCTAATAGTTTTACAGAGGAGGTTGAAGTAGATTCTGGAAATACATAAGCCATTATTTTACATAATTTGCTCAACATAATTTGTTTTCTGAGATGGTTATCACAGAAGCTATGAGCCATTAGTAGATGCTTGATAAGTGGGTTGCACATGGACAGCTTAGAGCAATACTTATTACAGTCGGTGTAATCCATCTTGTATTCCTCGAGACAAGCACAGCAGCTGAGGAGGTTTCTCAGAGTGAACATTGTGGCTAATGCAGCGGTCACAGGACAGCGAGGTTGCGGCAATTTGGTTTAGCCGCAGGAACATGTGATTCACCCTGAAGCGTCTCTGGGGGGAGAGGGGGAGTGTGGGAAAGGCCTGAAAAGTGCAGAGAGATTGTGAATGAAAGGCAGGATTGGGAAGTTAAACCCCTATGATGTGCTGAGAGACAAGTGCGGAAGCTCTGTGAATGCTGATGCTCTTCTGCCATTAGTGAGTCCACACCAGGACTTGACTCTATCGCAAGGGATGAAGGCTTTTCTTTTTATATCCTCCCAACCCACTCGTCTTTTCGGCTATTTCTCCTTGTGTCTTTGATGGTATTAAAGTTTTCACGTGTCAGACAGCACAGATCCCAGCGAGATGAAGAATGAAGAGATGAGAGGGAGCGAGAGCAACTAGGTCAGAGAGAGAGGATAACTCAGCTGCCTCGTTTCAGCCTCTTAAAGGGGGCGTGCCATTTTCTGCAACACATTTGGCGAAGTACTCTCACAGGCGCTTACAGTAAAAGAGGTCCCAGCTGCCAAGTGGCTTCTTCAGGTACTTCCCGATCCAACACCATGATACTCGGCTTTATCTGAAAGAAGCGGCCACAGATTCGACAACAATCTGAACAGGGGCAAGGCGTGCTGGTGGGAATTCTTCCGATGCTGTGTTAACATTAACTGAAGAGAAACTGGGAAAAAGTAAGTCCTCTGCAGAAAACAGATGCCACTAGTTCAGCCTTCTTTTTGGTAAGAGGAGTTCAGGAAATAACCCATGAAGCTTCTACATTGCTGGTCAAATTGAAAAAGAAAAGCCCATATGTGTAGTTGGGAAGAAATAGGCCATAATCATAATAATAATGATGGAGCATTGCAGCTCTTGGCTTCATGTCCTTTGCCCGCTATCAGCATTCCAACTGGAACAAGCTGTTCGGCCTTTTATTTGTTGTGAAAGTGCTGACGTGGTTTTGTAATTCGTCCCTGTTACACTACAGTATCATTACACATATCAGAAGTCCATGGCTATAAAAAGCGCCTGTTTTCCACCCTGGAGTTAATCATACTGGACTGTAACTGAACCTGGTGACCTTTTGTAGTGAAAGAGGCTTTTATTTGATTGTGTATCAGTGTAGCAGCATTTCTTCCTATCTCTCTCTGTCTCTCTGTCTCTCTCTCTTTCTCTGTTGCTCTTGGTCCTGCTCAGGCCTGGGAGTTTGAGCTGCAGCTTAATTGAGACATGCTCGGCCACCTCAGAAATCCGCACTATGTTTATATTCGCCAGTAACGATCAGACCTAAATGTATTTATCTGCCCCTGTGCTGGTGTTATCTAGGACTGGGATTGGAGTGTGTATATACAGATTGGAAGGATTAGAGGCTTGGGTAGAGGTTTGGACCTGTAAGTACTGTACCTATCTCATCCAAGCCCCCTCTCCTTTAATAAATGGCCTCCATTGGGCTGTTGCTTTCCCCTGCAGGACAGCACCATTAGTTTTGACTGATGATCTGTTCCTTTGAAAGGGCGATCTTAAGCACATTGGCATAGAAAATCTGATTCACAACACCCCCCCTTTCCCAACACCATTCTCTATCTTATTATCCTCTCCCTCCACTTCAGCCAGGATTCTCTTTCTCCTCCTTTTCTCCCTCTCAATTTGTCTCTAATTTGCTGGAAGTGCTCCTCGCCTCGAGGGCTGCTTGAGTTCCATTGTGTTTTATCTTCATTTTGTCTTTGTGTGTGTGCAGTGTGTGGAGTCAGAACATCAGATGGGTTTGCTCTCACAGTGAGTGTGTGGAGATGTTTTATATGGATAGAGGAGTTAAGAATAGTAAAGGATTACTGGGGTGTATTTCTATAGACATCTATAGAACATTACAAAATGTACCAAGAGGCACCCCCCCCCCCTTTTTTTTTTTTAGATAAAATTATTGGCACCCTTGGCTTCATTCAGAACAAACGTCTCCACCTCCAGAGAAACTCCTCTCTACTTGTGATGGGAAACAGACACAGGGACTAGATTAGGATACAGATAGTTCTGGATTTGGATTATTAGCCATACAGTACCGTACTGTCCTGTGGAGAGGCTCTATAAGTAAAACAGCAGGCTACCATAGAAAGCTACGTTGTTGCAAAGTGCAGTTCTTTGGCCAAATGTCCTCACTAAACTTTCACAACTTGCATACACTTCCAAAACTGCACACATTACACATCTTTATTGTAACCTTCTGCCTTGTTGATGTAGTAGTGCACACACTAGTGAGACACAAATGAAATCACTTATACAGAGGCACATGAGACAAGTGTATGATCCTGAAACTGCTGCCTCATGAAATTACAGGAAGGGTTGCCAGATCTGGCCAATAAGAGTAGCCCAAAAACAAGCTCAGTACCAAAACTCCAAACACCACATTTAAAGTCCAATATCACTGCCGAGGATACTGTAGCATTTTCAAAGTAAAGTACAACATACAACATAAGTTTACTGATGCCTTATTAAAACCATCCACATTTCCTTACAGATATTATTACAGATGTAACAGCCATGAATAATAGGGTTAAGAGGTTTTCACGTGTCCATCTGGAGGAAGAACAGTTAAATGTTCTGTGCAGAACCCTACAACACAGTGTTTCCCTATCAGAGAGAGAATCATTTTAGGAGCCCTTAACTATCCAAAGAACACATGTTTTCCATGTATGAAAATGAGTATTGCTGGTGTAGGAGTGTATAGCATTTGCCGTTTCCATGGCAACGTGGGGTTAATTTGGTATCGAATTTGGGTACGGCATCGCCGTTGAATTGTGGATTCGGATTGGTCAGGAGGTGTTGATAAATGATCTATAACGGCAGCTCTGACAGTAGTGCAGCTGCAAATCACAGGTTTATATTAAGTTGCTTGCTCTTCACAGGGACTTATATGGCAGTAGCGCCACATAAATGGATCATTGATACGGTGTTTTCTGTGAGGAGATGTTTATTTAACATTTATGGAAGGAGTCTCCAGGAGTCAAGGCACTTTGTAACAGTCAGAGGTAAAGCTTCAACTTTAAATTTTCTGACATCTTCAGGACAGAAGAGTTTCTCGGTAACATGACAAGCGGTGAATAAAAGAAAAGAGAGGTTTGTGAGACTTTATATATAGCTGCTATAACATAAGTGATAAGAACTTGTTTGGCAGATGTTCCACAAAATTAAATGTAACTATAAACAGATAAAAAGTATGACATAATCTTCTTTAATTTAAAAAATTGCAATCGTCGACTTAGTGGTTATCTCTCGCACCTCCGGGGCTGGGGGTTGTGCCCTGAACATGTTTAATGCTGAGAGATTTCCCAAGATTTTCTGTTGTGTCCTTTCTCAAAGAGCCAGTTAGTCTGATCCAGTTAAAGATATTTTTTGAAGAATTTTGTTTAGTGTTTCCACCTAAAAGCTGCAAAATCACAGCACAAGGCTGTTTGGCTATGGACCAACCGGTCTGGAGATTCCATCTTTGGCTGTAATTGCCCACATAGTTTAACTGCTTTTGCATATTGCTAGTTCATCCCACAATCCCAAAACACTCTTTGTATCCTTGTTGGACGCATGCTGCAGCAACTGTTTCGTACATTCCCCTCTGACTCTCTGTAGGAGGTACTAAAGAGTCCATTAATGAGATACCTCAGCCCTTAGGGGAAACAAAAAAACCCAAACCCTAAATAGCGGTGAGCCACAGAAACGTAGCACTGAAGCTCTCCCACAGACTGAGAGCTGGTGTGAATGAAATTAGCCTGAGCAGTGACGGATGTGGCGGCGTAAATTAAACCAGCTCCCCCTTCTGCTAGGTGACAGCGCAGAGGTGATTAGACCTCGTCCCCGCAATGTTTTGTAATTTATGAACCCGCGCTTCCGTATCGCCTGTGCATGAACAGCGGCCCCACACACTCCATTGACCACAGCCATTATAGCCAAGAGCTAGGGAGTTAAAAATGGCCTCATTTTCCTCTTGAGGAGCCACATTTTCCTCAGGTCCGAGCGTAGTGAACGTCCCTTGTGTGTTGTTTGGGCCCTCGTGTGCATTAAATATGCTGACTCTGGCCCAGAGGTAACACTTTTGTGGGTTTTTGTTTGCTGTGTATGATCCGATGCTCATGCTTTATTTTTAACCTTAGGTGACACGTGTATTTTACTCCGTACAGTGTTACTGTATATTAAGGGAAATATTTTCTTTGGATAAAGTGAATGTCACAACTTGTCTGAGCTTGAAAGCTAAGATTTTTTAGTCAGTGGCAGGATATATATATATATTTTTTTAAAAAGAACAATATTCACAAAAAGATCGAAACTTGTGAAAGGTTGAGCTTTGGCAAATTGAGGGATTGTGTAATTCATAAATGTTTTAAAAGTCAACATTTCTCTTCGAGTATCAGAGAACATTGTGTCATCTTGCCATAGGTGGCCTAACACACCACTGATCAATTAGATCAGCAAGATCCTGTATTCCCAGGAGTCGAGCTCTCCTTGGTGAAAACGAATCCCCGATGCAGGCCTCCCGCCATCACACGTTCATTTATTTTATCTTGCTATCTGTCTGTTGCATTCCTTGTGTGGACCCCCTTCAAAAATGTATTCTTCAAAGCCTCCTGTATATTTCATTTTTAAAATCCCATTAACATCACGTCCCAATGGAAGGAGTTGCACATCCAAATGGCAAACCCATGGCATCTAGTGCAAGGACTCGGAGATCAGTATTAACAAATCACCCATTAACGAGTCTTTCACAATGCTTGAATCCATCATGTGGAAGAATCCATTGGGGAAAACACTGAAACCTTTTTTTGTGAAATGTATTTTCACAAACACAGTGCTTCATCGCATGTTGTCAGAGCTGCGCCGGTTTTGGTTTATGGCTTCCTCTGACAGAACATTTGTGGCTGGTTGAAAGTGGGAGAGTTACGAAAGCAAAGTGAAAAAGGCCAATTGTGCACTGCATTTGTTTTGTTCTCAGATTCTTCTGTTTTGCATGCCCACCATTTCTTGTACCTCTGCACCCAAAAAATTGACAAAACCTAAACCATGCTCTTTCCCCTCACCTTCCCTGAAAGTCTTCCCCTCTGTCGCAATTCTCCCTGAATGACAATGTCTGGCAAACTTGCCTTCAGCTTATCAATGAACATGTTTCTTAATTGAGTCAGCCACTTCACACCATCACACCACCCTATTTTTTTCTCTCTCTTGAAGTTAGTAAGAAAAAAACTGCACTATTGCTGTTATAGCAAATTAATCAACACTTTCTGACCGATCAGGATTCAAGAGCACTGTAGTATAAGTAAAATGTACTTAATTCCACCAAGATTCATCTCCACTGTACTATAAACAGCTGGTATCGGGTGGGTGGGGAACAGTGCATACGTGCCTAGAACATGTCCTTTAGCCATCACTGAAGACTTGTGCTGTAACTCGCCTCTTCTGTAACTTGTGCACAAACGACCTTTGTTCTGTGAGCCGTCACTGCCCAGTGGCCAGAATTTTGGAATCAGTCGATTTGGATTTGCGGTAAACATACCTCATACAGGGTATATGGCTTCCAGCTCTTTTTCCTCCCCTCTTTATTTTGGCCCATTCCATTGTGTGCTTAATGTAATTTTAACAGCTTTTAAAGATGCGTGACGTGCCAGTAGTCTGATTGTGCGCCAGCATCTGGAGCTGATTCAGTCCAGCCTGTGATCGTTAAAAATAAAAAAAGAGAGAGAAAGAGAAAAAGAAAATCCTCCCACCCTGACGTAACTCTTCAGCAAGCGCTGAAGTGGATGGTGCCAGCTTGGCTTGTTGACTTCTCAATGCTACACACACGCACACACAAACACACAAACACACACACACACACACACACACACACACACACACTGTATAAAGCACCACCAATAGTTGGTCTTCATTAGTATCCAAGGTTGACAAGATAGCAATGCTGAAGGTCTTTCAGCTGGTTGCCAGGGCAATCTATTTGCAGAGAATGCCTTAGTTGTGATAAATGTTGCTCATCACCCTTTGGCCCTGAAAATGTCACTGGGTTTGACCTTTGATCCCAGTCTTGCCACACAGATGTAAAACCTGTAGGGATGGGATGGGGGGGTTCGATGAAGCCTTCTTAAAGGCCACTTCAATTTGTCACTGTGCGATTGATTACAATGTTTCTTCACCAGCAGCTGGCTGTTTAAAAGGCAACGTGAAACATAAATTTGAACATTTTTATTCTGGTACATATTTCTCAGTGAAATGGACTGTTCAGGTGGGCAGGGATTTGATTGCTGTTGCAAAAGTGGCCGTTTTCCAAACAAACGAGCTCGTTAGAATGGTGTGTCAGGCTCCAGAAAAGCATTCACGCTGTCATCGGGAGACAGTGAGTTCAAATCCCGATGATGCCACAGCCATCTGTGGCCAGGAGCCCAAGAGAGCAAAATTGGATGTGCTCTCAGGGGAGAGAGGGGTGGCATACTCACTCTCCCTTATCAATCACAGTGACACTAGCCAATCGTGGGAGCATCTGTGAGCTCATGCATGCAGAAGTGGGTAGATAGCGCTTTCCTCAGTGTGTTATGCTGGCCCCTGCCGTTGCATGAGCAGCAGTTTGAAAAGATGTCATTGGCTGGCTTCATGTGCCTCACCCATCGCCCTCGCCGTCCCTGGTTGGTAGCAGTTGTGTTATAGGAGAGAGCTGCCTGATGGGCAAATTAGGTAGAAAATAATGAGTGAATGTTGACCTTTTTTCTGTGTCAACTAACTGAATGGGGGAGGTGAAACATGACATGACTGGATGTAGGGGAGGGGGAGATGAAACATGACTGGGTGTGCATGAGGTGATATGTGACTGGGTTTGGGGGATGGGGAGGTGAAACGTGACTGGGGGAGGGGGAGGTGAAACGTGACTGGGGGAGGGGGAGGTGAAACATGACTGGGTGTGGGGGAGGTGAAATGTGACTGAGTGTGGGGGAGGGGTAGGTGAAATGTGACTGGGTGATGGGGAGGGGTAGGTGAAATGTGACTGGGGGAGGGGGAGGTGAAACGTCACTGGGGGAGGGAGAGGTGAAACATGACTGAGGGAGGGGGAGGTGAAACATGACTGAGGGAGGGCGAGGTGAAACGTGACTGGGTGTGGGGGAGGTGAAACATGACTGAGGGAGGGGGAGGTGAAACGTGACTGGGTGTTGGGGAGGGGGAGGTGAAATGTGACTGAGGGAGGGGGAGGTGAAACATGACTGAGGGGGGGTAGGTGAAATGTGACTGGGGGAGGGGGAGGTGAAACGTGACTGGGGGAGGGGGAGGTGAAACGTGACTGGGTGTGGGGGAGGTGAAATGTGACTGGGTATGGGGGAGGTGAAACGTGACTGGGTGTGGGGGAGGGGTAGGTGAAATGTGACTGGGGGAGGGGGAGGTGAAACATGACTGAGGGAGGGGGAGGTGAAACGTGACTGAGGGAGGGGGAGGTGAAACGTGACTGGGTGTGGGGGAGGTGAAACGTGGCTGAGGGAGGGGGAGGTGAAACGTGACTGGGTGTTGGGGAGGAGGAGGTGAAATGTGACTGAGGGAGGGGGAGGTGAAACGTGACTGGGTGTTGGGGAGGGGGAGGTGAAACATGACTGAGGGAGGGGGAGGTGAAACGTGACTGGGTGTGGGGGAGGTGAAACGTGACTGGGTGTGGGGGAGGGGTAGGTGAAATG
>JAKKZN010000012.1:1450866-1471186 GCA_033441825.1 Pangasius elongatus
CTGATGAACAGCCTGTTTGAGTTTAAATGCAGTTTTCAATAAATTACCTACTCTCTATTTTTTGTCTCTTGCTCTTGTTTCTTTTTTTGGCATTTTGAAGAAATTCTTACAACCTGGTTACGATCCACCAGTGCGAAATGTGAATACTTGTAATGTTTTCCCTGGTCTTAAGATTTTGTTGAGGAGTGTGTATATATATATATATATAAAACGTATACAAGAGAGAATGTGATTGTGAAGTGGGTGGGGCTTGAATCCTACTTTAACGTTGTTTTGAAGTTTCAGATAATGTGCTCATCATGAGTGGACAGTTGAGTTTCTGTTGAGAGTAGACATGTTATAGATGTAATTAGTCCAAAAATCATCTTTCATCTTTCAAAAATCAATCATTTTTACTTGTAAGGTCTTGCCTTAAAATAATACCCCAGCTCTTAGGCTGGCTTTAGGAGAGAGAATAAGGAAAGCTGGCTGCTTAAAGCTCCTGTTTGTGCTGCAAAGTGTTGAGAGAAGTCTTCTACAATGATAAAGGAAGGGGGCACATGACCGAGAAAGAGAGAGAGAGCACACCAGTCCTGAGCAGGCCTAGTGCTGCAAACGGGAAACAAGCTCCTCCACAAGACAGGAAGTGGGGTCAGGGGTCACATGGGGGCCCAGGCATGGCGCAAACGGTTGTGATATTGGGAAACGAGAGACAACAAGTTACAGGAAAGAGTGGAGTTAGCATTGGGCTGGTCGCATTTCACGATGAGGCATGATAGGTCACATGGCTGACATTTGTGAAAAGACCAGTTCTGTTATTGAAACACTCAAAGCATATTTGTTCTCTTGCTCACACACACTTGCACGCAATTGCTTGCATTATTTATCTGTGTGCGTTTAGCTACCTGACTGATGTAACCAAGTTTCAGCAGTGAACAAGGACACACACACACACACACCATGCTTGGCCTTGGTACGGCAACTCTTTTCACGTGATAGGTGAATGGATACTAGGCTATGTTCTTATCTTTTGCTAGCATGAAAGCAGGCCTCATAAAGAGCTCACATGCACATGCACGCACGTACGCACAAAGAATTAAAAAGAAAATAAATGGATGTTTTCCTAACCAAACGAACTGAAATCAGATTATTAGTTTAAGTAGATCACCTGCACAAGGGTACCTAGCCAGGTAGCTGTAAATGTTTACCTGCAAACAAAGCTAACTTCACCTGATAAATTTCGACAGTTAAAACTTCAGACTCAAATATGGACAGTGCTCATTTTTAGGAGCATGTGGAGGGAAGTCAAGCTGCTGATGTTTTCACATAGGGTTATACAAATTTAAATATTTTAATTGGATTTTAGGTGATATAGACATGATTATCTGTCTGAAGTAGCTAATATTGCAAATGTGTAAATGCTCTCAACACAGACGGAGGAATTTTTTTTCCTTGCCTGTTGCCAATTCCAATTCCAATTCCGTTTTTTTTTTTTGGATTAGAGACTAAGATAAGTTGTGTGTTTTGTTATGTGCTATACACTGTGTTGGAGTCGAATTATCGCAGGCACGACGTTTTGCTAACCCACTCTGACACGAAAGAGATTCGAATGAGAGAGAGCAATTAATTTGGATTTCAATTTCTTGATTTAAAATGTAAATATATAATATAGTTATATAAAGAATTATAACTTATATTCATACATAAAGAGATCTAAAAAGAACAAGTGAAAATGGGCAAAAACATAATTCCCATTTCCCACCTTGGGAATTCACACCAACCTCAATGTATTAATTATGATTTGGAATTTTGGGATTTCTCCGACTATACCCGGAATTGAGGTAACTGCCCCCATGAGCCATATTTTCAAGGAAAACCGCTTTAATTAGGCATTTTGTTAATATTTTATCTTACAATAAATGATACACTTCACCTTTTCTGGCCTATTAGATGAAGAAGATGTTGCGCACATCTTCATAATCTGTGTTGCACAACACAGATATATGCTAATGCTAGCTAATGTTAGATTAATTACTGCCATTTTTCTCTACTAAACAAAAAGGCAACGAATGAAGTCGGAATGACGGGACATTTTCCCATACTAATGAATTCTCCTACATGGCCACAGCCATAATTAATTCTTATTATGTTTAAAATCACTGGTGAATATGGTAAGGCTGTTTCTCAAAATTTTTTTACTTTTTAAAGCACGAAAACTTAAATGAATGTTTCTCAAAGATGGCGATCAGCGAGCTTGTGCTAAGTGGATACTTCCGGATTCCAGCACTGACGGAAGGACACAGATGGGATCTCGAACCCCGGGATGTTATGTTTAAAAAAGCTTGAATTGCCCTATAACATCGCTGTATTTAGCAGATGAACTTCTAGCTGCCAGGGTAGCTGAATGTGGCTACAGTGGTGTGTGTGTGTGTGTGGGTGTGGGTGTGGGTGTTTGTGGGTGTGTTTGTGGTGGAGGATTTTTAGCAGTTGGGTATAGTGTTGAACTATGTGTGCAGTGTGTTGCCCTCTGGGAGATCTTTCACACCATGTTTCTGTGGTCACACACACACACACACACACACACACACACACACACACACACAGAGTACTGTTATGTAGCTCACTTCCTCATCATAGCTTTTTGGCAGAGGCACACAGAACACACACACACTTGGAACAAGGCAAAACCTCATCCCTGTCAGCGATTATTTCCTGTTTTCGTTTCACATCCCTCCATTAGTCACATCCCTCTCTCTTTCTCTCTCTCTCTCTCTCTCTCTCTCTTTCTTTCTCTTGCTTGCTCGCTCTCTCCCGGTTTCATTCCCATCCTCTTCATTTCACCCATCAACATAGTTTTTTTTAATATAGATATATAGTAGCTAAGTACTCAGCTAGGTAGCTATTTAGTTGAATTCTGGATCCTGATTGGTCAGAAGGTGTTGATTTGTTTTCTATAACAGCAGGTCTGAAAGTAGTGCAGCTGCAAATTAGAGGTTTATGTTAATGCACTCGTTCTAGTACGTTATCATTTCTGCAGCGACGTGAACGTGAATGTGTGCAATTGTTGAAATTTTGTGTGATGTTAATCTATGGAAGGAGTCTCCAGTTTCAGTGCTTTGTAGCAGTCAAAAATAAAGCTGTAACTTTACCGACATCTTCAAGACGGATGCGACGACACGTTGCGGTTTCTTTGTAACAAGACAAGCTGTGTTTTTGGTTTTTGTGTGTGTGTGTGTGTGTGTGTGTGTGTGTGTGTGTGTGTGTGTGTGTGTGTGAATTAACATCAAGAGACAGAAAAGAGAGGTCAGTGAGGTTCATATTTAAATTGTTTATCTATGTATGTACTTAATACTGACTTTTTACTGACTTAATACTGACTGGAAAGTGCTATTTGTATGTGTGTGTGTGTGTGTGTGTGTGTGGTTGTGTGTGTGTTATTGCCTTATTAAAGTTCTCTTTCACAGCCATGAATGTTTAAAGGAAGCTGTAAGACCATTTTGGCAGCCCCACTGTAATTGTGTGTGTGTGTGTGTGTGTGCGTGCGTTTGTGTGGTTGTTCACTATATTAAGCACACTATTAAGTCGGCATATTAAGTGCGTATCTGTGTTGTATGTTATAGAGCTGTTCAGTTAATAGTGTCCTTAATATAGTGTGGCTATAAAGTGTGTGTGTGTGTGTGTGTGTGTGTGGGTGTGTGAGGGTGTAATGTAATACTATAGTATATTTCAACAGGAAGGGGCTACAGTCTGTTAGTGCTGTGTGTGTGTGTGTGTGTGTGTGTGTGTGTGTGTGTGTGTGTGTGTGTGTGTGTGTGCACTCTGTATATGTGTGTGTGTTTTACACTGTACACAGTGGAGTCCTGCTTCATCTTCTGACAGAATCTTGGCAACGTGAACCATAAACACATTTTCTGTGCCGTTCCTGAGCAGCGACACTCTCCCTCCTACAAAACACACACACACACACACACACACATGTACACGTCCTGTGCAGCTGGGCTGAGCTGTGCTCTCTTTTAAAGGAGCGGCTGCCCTTTTCTGTCGTTTAATGAACAAAAAAAAAATCACAAAACAATGGACACCATCTTTTACCTCATTAAAAATGCCAGAGTCTATGAATATGCATGAGTATGCTAATTAGGAGCCACTTCCATGGTTTGTTGTTCCAACTTGTGCTTGTTTATGTATTGCAGTTTTATTCAAATTTCCAACTGAGAATTCCCACTCTGAGGTCAACGTGAAACGGAAACTCAGGATCACGCTTTTTCTCATTACGACGTGCGTAATTACCTAATATCACTCACACTAACTATAGTATACTGCCGTCCGAAATAAAAATTAAACTAGAAAAAGGCGTCACAGGAGAATTCACAGTATATTAGCGAGCTAGCAGGCCAGAAGGGAAGACGAGTGGGATTTCAGGACGTGAGTCTGAGGCTTGTGTTGTCGGATTCTCAATGATTTATCTAACAGAATCCAAACCCGTCAAAATATACCGTTACCATAGCAACAATCATTCGTTCACAACTGTTTTGTGATAGCTAGCTTAGCAAACAAATTTCCAGGGATTAGACTGTTGTAATCTCTCTCTCTCTGTCTCTCTCTCTAGAGCAGAAAGGCCACTCAGCGTGATTTGTCTTACCAAATCCAGCATTTTTGTGAATTCTCCTTTGATGCCTTTGTTTAGTTTAATTTTCGTTTTGGACAGCGATTTGCGGCCCGTCCTGGCGCCCTCGCACTACTTCATAAGGAGCTGCTAAAAACATTTGCCGTCTCCACAACACACCGTGCTTCGAGCTGCACCTAATGACAGGAGGAAAGCTGGAGACTGCAGAAGAGGGAATAAAAAGCTTTTCATTTAGCACAGAGTCGCATCGAGCTGAGCCGAGAATCCAGACGCCGATTTGTGGAACGATGCGTTTTACCAGCTTGATGGAAAAAAAATGGCTGCCAAACTCCCAAATCCCTCATACCCTCCATGCCATAAATTTTAAGTGCTTCACAACTGAGCGTAACCTTTCTAAACCTCTGAGGTTTGCGAGCTCCGTTCTCCAGTCTGTGTTGGGCTTTGGTGATGTTGATAGGAATGCTAGTGCTGCTAATCATACATTAAAGCTAATCATTGCTAGGTTTCATTTTTTAGTATCTTCATTATTCAGGGAATTTTTTTATTTTTTTTTTAGATTCTGGTCAAAATAATTTCTACGCCTCTTTGTTCTTTGTCTCCTTTTCGTCTTCCTCAGGCGCAGTGTTGTCCTGCCATGTTCGACAGATATCATAAAACGTTTAATAGAGGAAATTTCTGAAGGGCCTCGAGCGGCTCGTAAAAAGGCGTGAGAAGGGAACGTTTAACGAACGTCACCGCCTCTGCTGCACAGCTCACAGACGTCCATTGTGCTGTAAATGTCAAAGCATGGACGGGATCACAAAGACCTCTCGGGAATGCTGATCCAGACCAGAGCGTCTCACGTTTTAGTTCTGATGGGACCATCTTGCCTGTTGGACTGCTGAACATTAGGCCTAATGGTGGATTTGACATTATCTTGGACTGGGTGAAAAATATCCGAGCTGATCTGGAGATCAAATGGCAACTTATGCAGTGCCACTAACACTAAGCATGTTAGTGGCAGCCATTTTTTATTGACAGCAATTTTTAGTGGTGGAAATTATTTGAGGGGGAGCAATTTTTCTAGTAGCAGTAATTCTTTTTTGTGTGGCAGCAATTGTTTTTAGTGGCACTAATTTTTGTGACAGCAGTTTTTTTAGTGGCAGGAATGATTTATGAGGTAGCAATTTGATTAGTGACAGCGGTTTTTGATGCCGATGCTTTTGAGTGGCAGCATTTCTACCCCCTAGATTTGCTATCTAATTTAGTCTTGGTCGATTCCTACTCTCTAGGTCTCCCCTATCATAGGACAGCTGCTGATCTGGGAGCGTGAGGCTATCACACGCTTCCACATGGCGGCATAACACACTCAGAGAAACGTGCTATCCTTCGACTCCTGGCCTTGGATGGCTGCGAAATCACCAGGATTCAGACTTGCAATCTTTGGACAATAGGGCAAATGCTTTTCTGTAGCAGCAATTGTTTTGTCAAAACATTTTCTAGTGGCAGCAGTCCCTGGAAGACTAGCGGTTAGGACTCGGCGCTCTCACCGCCACGGCCCGGGTTCAATTGCCGGCCAGGGAACCAACCCCAGCCACTGGAGTTGTGCATGACAGCGAGTGCAGGTCCCAAGCCCAGATAAAACTGGGGACGGTTGCTCCAGGAGGGGCATCCGACGTAAAAACTGTGCCAAATCAAATACGCGACCAATGATCGTCTGTGGCGACCCCTAACGGGAACAACCACAAGAAGGACAACAACAGCATTTTCTAGTGGCAACAAAATTGTTTTAGTGTTTTGAGAGTGGTTGAATTATTTGTGTTCAAGTGGTTAAATTGAATAGTTTTAGTGGTGGCAATTTTTTTGATTGGCAGCAGAAATTTTTTAGTGGTAGCAAGAGAATTAGTGAGTTTTGGTGGTGGCAAATTTTCTGTGTCAGCAATTTGTATTGGCAGCTTTTTTTCTTTTTTTTTTTCCAGTGGTAGCAATTTTTATTGGCAGCTATTTTTTAATGTACAGCTTTTTTTGGTTTTATTGACAGCTGTTTTACAATTATATAAGTCATGGACACAAAGAGCCCCTCAGGCAGCAGGAATAACACTATATGAACACTTAATAACAATGCCAGGGCACCTTGTTGGAATGAACCCTGTGCACCTTCTGGGAAGATCTGAAGGTACTCAGGCAATGTTAGGCCATTATCACTGCCAGTTGTAAAGGCTCTGTTCAACTCAGGTTAATTAACCTTTTTTTCAGTTATTGAGGAAACCACTCAAAAGGAAAGACAGCTCTTTTTCCAAGAGGTCATTTGGTTAAATTCAGCAATGTTAAATGACCAGCAATTACACATTATCTCTGTAGATCACTGTTAAGCCCACTGGACTCAAACATATTGCAGTGAGTTTTGTCCAAAATGACCATCCAATTAAATTGTTGTCAAATTAATGGCAGTATTTTCATGATCAAGAGAGACGGTGAGAGGTGTATGGTGGAACTGACTTCTGTAACGTTTTCTATAAAGATCATCAGGGCTTCTGTGAGCTTTCCTGATACATGGTTACACCTGTTCCTTACCTTAATAACATTTCCAATCCTGTCAGGTCAGGATTCCACTGGAGTTCCGGTTTTAGTCCACTTTTCCACCAACTGAGTTACAATTCAGCTGAAGCTGGTGAAGTTTTGCTTGCAAGACTATTAATTTGTGGTGGCCGTTAATCTCAGGTGACTGCTAATCAGCACTGCAATCAATAAACACATCACAGATATTTGAATCTGAACATATTCAGTGTTTCATTTCAGATGATTGCTGATTTCTGAAGATTTCTCATGACATGGCACAGATCCACAATTCCTGCCACACAGCGCCTGAGCATCGAGCAGCATTTGAGATTTGAGATTTGATCAATTCCATGCAAATTTCTGACTCAGTGATGTTAGTACTCCAGACGACGGTTTCCAGTGAATTCTGCTGAGTTTTCGGGAAAATCCTGTGATTCCGGTTGTCCGCTGAACACAGGAACACTAAACCCACATATATATGGTGTGCATGTCATCCAAATATCTGTTGCATGTTAGTTTTGAGTATAAGTTTCAAAGTAAAATAAATACATTTTGGCCTCTGCCGTCTCATATCAGAACATAAAAAAGCCGAATAGGCCACGCCCACAAGTGACATTTGCGCTGACCTTGTCAGCGGTGCCATAGATGTCCACGGATGGTTCATTCAGTGGTTCATCTATTTTTTTTTCCCCTTTTAACTGCTAAAAACATAAATATCAATAAGAGGTGAAGGGGCAGAGGTGAGGGATTATGGGGAAGGGGATAAATGGGGGTTTGAGCCTCACAGCACGGAGGACAGGATGATGGAGCGATGGAGGAAAAGAGCGATTGCACAACTGTTACCTCCATTACCATGGAGCCTGGAGGAGTGAGAGGGGGACAAAAGAGGAAAATAGAAATTGAGAGAGGATGAAAATTATCAATGTAGACACAAATAAACACTTTCCCGGGCTGTGTTCACTCAGAATGTCAAGTGTGAGCGTCTTTAATGGGCCTGAATTGATTGTTTACTCCCTGGCCACACTTTCAGGCCATCGATCCTTCCTTCCTAACACTCTCAGGAGGCTTGTTTACCTCTGGAGATACGGAACGTGTGTGTGTGTGTGTGTGTGTGTGTAAAAATATGAATGTAATAGTAAAACAGGAGATAAATGAGTCGCAAAGTCTTTACCTTCTGTATGTGGGTCAGGGAGAAAAACAACAAAAATTATAAATGTAATATGAATCCGTTTCATGGCTGGAGATCAGGAATTTTTTTACAACACGGGAAAATCAGCTTTTACAGAAATTCGGTACTTGGATGTATCATTTCACGTAACAGATAGAAAAAAAACAGTTACTATACCCTTGTAACTTTACCCTAAAGTACTGTAGTTATTATACACTACACAAACTGCTCATTTGTTATAATATATACTCCTGTTTAATGCTTTGTTTAGCCGCAGGAACATAAATCTAATTTATTCAACTATTCTTGTTTGTTTTTGATTTATCAATAGTTGCTAACATGGAGTAGTGTATTGTTTAATTTTTGACGTTTCACCCTGTAAAGTTTTTTGCCAACAATAACAAAATTATTGTTTTTTTTTATTAGCTATGGCTGTTCCCTCTAAGTAAATAAGCTATTTTTGCCAATACGTTTCTCGTGTAGCTAGCTAGCTGACTGCATTCTCAAATATTTAGCTAGCTAGCTAACTGCTTCTCAAATATTTAGCTAGCTAGCTAACTGCATTCTCAAATAGTTAGCTACCTAGCTAAGTGCGTTCTCAAATAACTAGCTAGCTCGCTAACTGCATTCTAAAATAGTTAGCTAGCTAGCTAACTGCATTCTTATTATTCTCCAATCTGATCTATAAAAATATTAAATATTCAATTAAAATTTTTATGTACTTAAGTTTTGTAAATGCAGTTTCAAGCTTAAGGTGTTGATTGTTGTTACTAGACCCCTCACACACATACACACACACACACACACACACACACACCCCTCCCCCACCTGCGTTCCCTCAGCCGCGCTCAGATAAGAGATCTCCTGTTGGGCCTCGTGCTGAGGTGATGAATTAGCTTAGCCACATTACGCTGCGTGTGTTATTGTTGAGCGCTGATTTATCGAGCGCCTTGAGCTCAGGTCACTCCCTCCTTCATCCCCCGTCTTCTTCTCCCTTTGTCTCTCATCTGCTTTTCTGTTTGGGATCCGAGACGCCTGATTGATGAGGTCTCGCACAAAGAAGGCACTCTGAGGCGTGCAGATATAGCGTTAGCCGCTATGGTAAATAAAAACACATGTGCCTCAGCAAAAGAGAGGAGGGAAGGACGGAGGGACACGGAGCTGCAGAGGCCCGACTGACATTCCTTGTGCTGTCCTTTCATTCCTCTTTATGTCATCATAAACTGTGGTTTTGTTGGTTTAGCCGCTAACGCTCGAGGTTAGCGGTCTTAGCTAAGAGAGGCGAGGAAGAGAAGTAGGGCAGAAAGCAGGCGGAAACGATATTTCTTTCTTGTGTAAGCGGAGGGTGATTTAATGCTGGCTGACCCCTGATCCCTGTGCGTGTGTGTGTGTGTGTGTGTGCGTGTGTGTGTGTGCGTGCGCGCTGACTCGTCCATTTTGCAGATTCATTGTTGTTTCATTATTTTGTTGCTTCAGGCCAAACCCTGAAAGAACAGGATGCGGCTGCAAAAAAAAAGAAAGCTAACTCCCTCTTCTCCCTCAGCTAAGCTTAGCTTCTCTAACAGGGACACGGTGAGTGTCTGAACTTGAGAAGTAAAGGCTAAAAAATACTATAAAATGCACGCGATTTTTACATTTAACAGAATTCTGGTTAAAGATACGAGCGCCATCTTGTTTGCGCTAATTGAGCTGAGTCGATTTGAGAAATCTCTGCGCACGCAATCCCGAGGACGGCTTTCTCATTTTCGGAGGGATTTTCACGCAGGGATTCAAAACAACGCGTGTAAACGTTGATAAGGAGATGTTAATTTGGCATGGAAGGAGACTCCAGTGTCAGCGATTAACGCTGAGTTTCAGTCTGTATGATTATGATGACGTAAGCTAGCTTTACACGTAAAAGTATTCTTCCATACCGGGAACATGAAAGCTGTACTTTATGATCGTGTTATTAATATGTTATTAGTATGTTATAACTGTATGAGTTCTTTGCGGCTATATTTCTGACGAACTGTAATAATACTAATACTCATTTTGTGAATATGTTTTGTGGGTTAACTCAAGGAAGCTCATGTTTTTAGCATGTCTGCTCGTCAGTAAGTACTTGTGGAAGTTCAGGCGAAGTTCTCGCGTTTGATCCTCAGTGCCTCGTCTCTCTCCAGGAGGTAAATATATTCATAGAGGAAGAAATCCGTGACTGTGTGGGTGTGAGACGGCTTCAGGCTTGGGTCTTTGCCACGCTTTGATCAGTGCGCTCTATTTTGTGAACGTTGCGTAACCATCCCTCTCATCGGATACAGAAGAATCCCTCCTGTCTTTCCTAATCTTCTCTCTTCCTCTGTCCAAAAATCTCCTGCCTCTTTCCATACTGACTCATGAAGTTCACTTCAGTCTAAATTCTTTCATACTCCCTGATCACTAAACACTGTGGACGTGTCCCAAACTACACACCCTATTCACTATATAGGCCACATAACCGCCATCATTGGTCCACTGTGGGCGTGTACCAAGCCACACACCCTATTCACTATATAAGCCACTTAACCACCATCATTGGTCCACTGTGGACATGTCCCAAAAGCATTCCTTTTCACTAAATAAAGTGTCCCAAACCATGCACCCTATTCACTATATAGAGCAGGTAAACTGTGGATCTGTTAAACCACTGTGGGCGTGTCCCAAAACCACACATCATCCATATCTGTCTGTTTTAAATGTTTTCCTGTGTTTAGTTTTATTGCTCGTTCTCAGTGTTGCACGGTGTTGTGCGGCTCCGTGCTGTGCCGCGAGACGATTTCTTCTGTTTCCATTGCGTCTGTTTTGATTGGCTCGGGTTTCCAGCGGGCTCCCTGCATTTGACCTTTGGCTCCCAGGGGTCACTGTCCATTACCACTTGAAACGGAACATCGCCAGGCCTCCTGCTAAAAGCATTTGTCTTCTCCTGGGTCATCGGTCTGACCTCCGCTCGCTTCTGCCAAACGACTTACACACACACACACACACACACACAGAGGAGGCACTGAAACTTCAAACGCCTCAACACAGCCATTGCTAACTTCATTGGTTGAGGCTTAACATGTTACAGAGCTTCAGGAGATGATTAAAAAGAGTATTAACATCAGGAGCAAGCTACCTAGGTGAAATTGCTAATTTTAGCAGTTAGCATCAGGGAAGAAAACTGTCTAAAATCTTTTATTTCATTTGGACACCCGTCTCTACTGAATAACTGGGTTCTTCCATAAATTCATCAGTTTATCATGTTAGCTTATTCTCCATATGCTGCATCATTCTAGCTTTCAGTTAATACTACGTACAACGTACTGCGCTAGCTGTTAGCTAAGCCTAGATGCAATTCTAACAATATTAGCTCTATTACACAAACGATTGTTTGGCTACGTACTAGCTTTGTTTTCGCAGATTAGCAAAGCAAGCTAACTGTACTAGCTATGTACACTCACTAATCATGTCCGGCACTTCCTTCCACGCTTTATCTTTCTTCATATACACATTTAATGAGAGGTGATATATGACAGGTGTGTGTGTGTGTGTGTGTGTGTATGTGTGTGTGTGTGTGTGTGTGTGTGTGTGTGTGTTATTTAGCGGGGTTTCCTCACTAATGTGACACTCATTTTAGACTGTGTAGGACACACACTTGACAGAGATACTACACATCAAGTATCAGTATTCCGATGACTCATGCTTCCTTACCTCCTGATACACACACACACACACCCCTGTGACCCTGGAATCATTAGTCTGGACAAAACTTGTCTCCGCCTGTCGTGTGGTGTATGATGGAAAGCCGGCTCATAATTGTCCTACTCAGGGGAGGTCTCTCTCTCTCTCTCTCTCTCTCTCTCTCTCCATCTCTCTCTGTCAGTCACTCTTGTTTTTTCTTGTATCTTCTTCCATCTTGTCGTTGAGTCTTTCTGTTCTCCTTCTCTTCTTGTCTTCCTCTTTTTCCTCTCCTCGCTCTCTGTTTCTATAGGCTTACCTTTTCTCCTTTCCTCTCTTCCCTGTTTATCCTTTTCTCTCCATTTCCCAGTCTTTTTCTCCTTCTCATCTACTTTTCCCCTGTCTCCTTCTTTCTTCCTTTCTCTTCTTCTCTCCTATTCTTTCCTTTTCTTCTCTCCTTCTTTTTCTCAGCTCGTCTGCTGTTCATTTCTCACTGTTCTGTCTTTCCTCTCCACCGTCCACCGTTTTCCTTCTTCTTCTTCTGTTCTTCGCCACTTTTCTCTCATTCTTTTTTTCCTGTTTCCTTCTTCCCTTCCCCATTCACTTCTTTCTTCTGCTCTTTGTCTTTTCTGTTCGTTCTGTTTTGGCAGATCGATGGTTGTGTGTCAGACTAATGAGAAGCTTTTTACTTTTTCGTTCCCGGCTGCGTCTCTAATGTCTCTCAGACTGCATTAACCAGGGAAGATGACATTGATACTGAGGAGACAGATGGGTGTGGCTTTGAGTTTCCTTAAAAGCAGTTTTGTTATTTTACACAAAGAGGGAAATCCTGTCATGCACATACTGTATATGGACGTCAATGACTTCCTTCTTCCATATATGGACTCAAAGATCTGCCCACATGCCCATTTATGGACACACCCACTCAGCGCTGTGCTCATTTACATACATGACATACATTCGCACCAAATTTTTGTATACGCACTCAGGTACGCTCTCATTTTTATATATGGAGCCCAACACGCCCATATATGGAATCAAACATGCCTACGTTTCCAGATATGAACCCAATGACAAATCCATGTTTTCATATATGGAATCAGACATGTTCACATTTCTGTACATGGACACATACACATCTCCAAATAGTGACTCAGTTACACACCCACTAAGAGCTGTTTATGTTTCTGTACATTGTTTCAGTGACACGCCCACATTTCTATACATTTACTTTAGTGACACGCCCACATTTCTATATGTTTACTTCAGTGACACGCCTACATTTCTATACGTTTACTTCAGTGACACGCCCACATTTCTATACATTTACTTTAGTGACACGCCCACATTTCTATACATTTACTTTAGTGACACGCCCACATTTCTATACATTTACTTTAGTGACATGCCCACATTTCTATACGTTTACTTCAGTGACATGCCTACATTTCTATACGTTTACTTCAGTGACATGCCCACATTTCTATACGTTTACTTCAGTGACATGCCCACATTTCTATACGTTTACTTCAGTAACATGCCTACATTTCTATACATTTACTTTAGTGACATGCCTATATTTCTATATGTTGCTTCAGTGACATGCCCACATTTCTATATGTTTACTTTAGTGACACACCCACATTTCCATCTATGGCATACCTTCTCAGAGTCTCTCCCATTTCCAGTGTATGGAACCACAGACACACCTTCTGCGGTGTGTAATCTGAAGGTGGGGTCAAAGGTCATTGGAGCAGGTGGAACGTACAAGTGTGCTGTTGAGGGTTATGATGCAATAGACTGGTAATCATAAGTCTATACACACACACACACACACACACACACACAGGAGACTCGATTGCAGTAGGTGGTACTGGATGGATGGATAGCATTGTGTGTGTGTGTGTGTGTGTGTGCGTGTGCAGACTTATATCCTCTAGGGGGAAGTCCTGCAGTGAGGCCAGCCGTCCGAATCAGTCCCACATGGCCCTTCCGCAGGGCTAGACACACACACACACACACACACACACACACAGAGCTCAGAGACAAAACCCCTACAAATCTGGTTCAGAGCAATCCATCAGGCTCAAGTCTATCGAGTGTGTGTGCGTGTGTGAGTGTGTGTGTAAGGGTCTTTGGCGTGCATGGAAAGCTTCATAATGTCTCAATCCTGTCATTGTGCTTTCCCACAAATAGGCCTCTGTCTCTCTTTCTCTCTCTCTGTCTTTCTCTCTTTCTCTGTCTCTTCCTCTGTCTCTCACGCTGTCTCTGTCTCTCTCTCTCTTTCTCTCTTTGTCTCTCTCACGTTTAAGATCACATGCTCTACGTGACTTACAGAAATGCGTTACAAAGATTTGTTGTGTCGCTTGGTATAATTTAAAAATAAAAAAACCAACAAATATCTTTATAATATAACAATTTCTTATATTTCTCAGGCTGAATCTCAAACGGAGTTGCGTTGGACATATAGGGCACTACATAGTGTCTACAACTCCGTTATGATCCATGTAGGAAATTTATTATTATTATTATTATTATTGTTAATGTTAAAGTAGCCAACGCTTGCTTGGTGATTGCATTGATATGTTATCTTTATCTTTATCTTCCCATCTTTTCTCTCACACACACCACACACACACACACACACACACACTCTGGTCTTTGCCCACAAATCACATAAAGATCTTGTCCTTATAGATCGGCCCTTTTCTGGGATCGCCGCTCGCCCTTAATGGGGATCGGGGGCTAATGGCTAACGCTAATGACGCTAACGATTCCCTCAGATACGACCATCGATCTTCAGAACATCCGCTCGATTCACAAGTGTGTGTGTGTGTGTGTGTGTGTGGATATAGAGATGCTGCAGAAGGCAGAAGTGGCCTGGAGGAGAACACGAGCCAAAAAGAGATGTGAGAAAGAAGAGAGAGAGAGAGAGAGAGAGAGAGAGAGAGAGAGAGGAAAAGAAGGACAGGAATAAAAACAGGACAAGTTCCATTTTTCATTCCTCCTCCCCTCTCTACCTCCCCCCCACTAATGCCCATTGTGTCTGATAGAGTTGGTGTGTGTGTGTGTGTGTGTGTGTGTGTGTGTGTTCAGTCTCCTTAAAGGTGTGTGCAGAACATTATGCATTCCCAGTAAATGGAAATACCTGACAAAGACAGTAAAACTAACCTGTGTGTGTGTGTGTGTGTGTGTGTGTGTGTGTGTGTGAGAAAAGAAGTCTCTTTGTACTCACACACAAAGATGGGCTCAGCTGGATAATGATATCTGTAATGATGTATGCGCCAGAGCCAGACACGCCAGACGAAGCTGTGTGTGTGTGTGTGTGTGTGTGTCCATTTAACATTTAAGCTGATGTTCATTTCTGTCTTTCTTCCAGTGAAAGCGTGATACACACTGGATCAGTGGCTCGTGAGAAGTGAAACAGGTATGTTTTACACACACACACACACACACACACACACACACTCTCTCTCTCTCTCTCTCTCTCTCTCTACGCAGTGTTCATTTACTCTCCATTACACTACTATGTAACTAGGGGTTGTTCAAGGGGGCGGGGCTTATTCATTCTCACACTGTCACAGCACATCATTGTGCTGGTCTATCTCATACACACACACACACACACACACACACACACACACACACACACACACAGGTCTACCTGCCTACTAAACGAGTGTATAAATCTAACCCCCCCCACCCCACCCTACCCCACCCCACCCGGTCATTCTCTCCTTGATTTTTTTCTCATCCCTTCCCTCAACCAATCAGATCTCTCGCTTCCTTGTGGCCTAAAAAAAATCCCACAATTCCTCTCAAATTCTCAAAAATATTTTTCTTACTCTGACAATCTAAGACTTTATCTAAGACTTTAAAATCCTTCCGTGCGGGAAAAAAAAAAGAACTTTGTGCCCTGAGGGTTTTCCGTGATTTTCGTGCATATTTTTTCCGTTCCGCAGATGTGACGACGGGCCCTGCAGCGTTAGCGTTAGCGTTAGCGGTGTGTCATTAGCAAGCCGCCCTGGAGGAGAGATTTGCCTGATTTATGGTCCGAGGTGCTAATGGAGCAGCAGACATGGCCGCCTCGCGCACCCCCGCCACCGATGCTAATGAAAGTTTTGTGCAAATTTGAGATGGAGAAGGAGGAAAGGAAAGCGGGGGAGGGTTGAGATGTGGAGAGAGAGAGAGGGAAATGGAAGGAGCTTGTAGCTAGTGGCCGTTTGAGATTACGCTGTCTATTCAAATGTCGTCCTAATGCTAACTCTCTCTCTCTCTCTCTCTCTCTCTCTCTCTCTCTGAAGACGAGTGGTGTACAGATGTGCAGATGAGTTTTTTTCGGAAGAAGATGGATGACACAGGAGCACGTTGATGTGTTGGGTGTGTGTGTGTGTGTGTGTGTGTGCGAAGCCAGATGAGTAGTGAGGGAAAAGCTACTTTCTGGCTGAGGTGTACACATGACGTTCATGCTAGCAAGACAGAAGTCTCTCATTTCGCTTGTAGTTCGTCTTGTTGTGGCCGTGTAGCGACCACTACTTTTTTTTTTCAAGTCCTGATTTAAAAACAGTAATAGCTACATGTAAAGCTAACTAGTTCAACACAAATTAAATAACGAGCAAATTTGTTGGTCGTTTGATTCGCATGTGCTAGCTTTGTGCTAGCTTCGATTAGCAAAGCTAGCTAACAGCACCAACTATGATCTCTGCTCCTTCCTTCTGAGCTTTCTTTTTTGTGTCAATACGCATTTGACAGGATAAGATGAAACCACAGTTATACGTTTTGCATAAGGAAGTTAAGAGCGGTTGAACTTCATGTAAACATTAGCTCGAGNATGTCCCACCAGTGAGACGTTTAAGAGTCTGTGTTTAAAATTACTGAGTCACTGATGTTAGCTTATCAGAGTCTAGCGGTGCTTAGTGACTTCCTTAAGCTAGCTGATTTTTTTTCTCTTAACGTTAGCTTGTTATAATAGACCGATTTATTCCTCTCAGATAAACAACGTAAGTGAATTTTCTTTGGCATTATTAGCATATCCATGCTAGCATTGCGTAATACACAGTTAAGCTATTTAAACTTACTCTAATTGAAGAAATCGTTTACAGATCTTCAGATCCTTATAGCTATAAGTCATACTGAGCTTCACACACACACACACACACACACACACTCACTGAAACACACATTTAGCTTCATCACGCTAGCTGTCTAGGAGGTATTTTGAGACATGGGTGTAAACAGAGGAGCCACAACAACAGCTCTAAGCGATGGCCGTGAGAAAGATTTGTCGTCCACACCATCGTGCAAATGAGCCATCGCGATTCGCTGAACCGGTCAGCTGGGTTTCACTGGCTGACGCAGTTGTTTAGCTGGAGAGAAGCACGAGTGTGAGGCGACCGATAATACACAAGTCCAGCATAAAAACGTCACATTTAGATCAAAAGCGTATGTGCGATTGTGTCTTTTGGATCAAGTGTGTGTTGTTACTGAGTGCGTGTTGCGTGCCAAGCTAATGGTTCAGAAATGTGATGATTGTTTTGCTCTGTTTCTCTTCATCATCATCATCTGGTGTGTGTGTGAGTGTGTGTGCGTGTGTGTGTGGGAGGCCTGATGGGAACGAGATGGATCATCACCGCCATGTCGTTCTCGATCACATGATTACGGAGTGTGTGTGTGTGTGTGTGTGTGTGTGTGTGTGAATGATTAACCTGTAACCGTCCCTTCATAAAAAAAAAAAAAGAGGAATATAAAGAAAAGCCGCTGCATCGCTGCAGGCTCCGTCCTGATTACACTTCACTCGTCCATCCATCTTTCTTTCCCTCACTTCTGCTGCACTTTTCTTTCAGGATGGATCACACTCTCGCAAAACGCAATATTGTTTTCAGGAGGTGGGGCGAAGAAAAAAGAAAAACGATTTGCATCTCCGCCCACAGGCATTCGCTGCAATACGGTTAAAGGCGATAAGGGCTCTCTCCATCATTCGGCTTTATCTTCATCCCTCCGTTCTCCCTTCAAGATCATTCTCTCTTTGTCGTTTTTCATTTTTTCCATTTGCCGTCTCTCTCGCCATCTCGCTTGTCCCCTCAGCGTCCTTCTGCAGCTACCCACTTCTGTCCCGCTGATTAAACGTGCCGCGTTAAAACTCCATCCTACTCACGATGTGTCGCACTAACAATTTTAGGTTATTGAACGTTTTCTGAACGTAACCGTTCTCAGCACTTTTGGTTAATAAAGTCTTGTTTTTATGAACGTTTTGTTATGAGATCTCTTGCTAATTTACAGATTGGGACAATACTTTTGTACTTTTGAAGGTAGCTGCATCCACAGCGAACAATCTGAGGTTAGCTGAACGTTTTCTGAGCGACGCACTTCTCCGAAACTTTCAGTCACTAAAATCTTTCATTTCTCAACTTTGAATTCTGTGTTCTGAACTGTGTTCAGACGTTTTACTTACTAAACTGTTTAATTTCTTGATTTCTCACTTGTTTTTAACGGAACATTACGTAATATTTTATGAAAAATTTTAACATATCATTCTCATTAAACGATTACCGTTTCAAGTTAGTGAAGTGTTCAGTAAATGTTACATTTCTCTGATTCATTACATGACGTTAAGAAACGTCATGTAATGTTTTATGAACGTCCTTGATGCATCACGCTAATTTTACGAATTACAGTCCGTGAGTTCGTACATTTACACTGTCTTCGTCCTTTTGAAGGTACCCGCTCCTGCAGAAAACAATTTTAGATTAGCATAACATTTTCTCAGAACTTTTTTCTCGATGTTCTGAAAATGTTTTTAATGGAATGTACCGTAACATTTTATGAACATTTTTGCGTATTATTACTATTTACGGATTCTAGGATTATCGTGTTAATTTATGCTACTTTCATACATTCAAAGTTACTTTGTGTACAATTTTACTTTAGAAAAGGATTTACGTCCATTTTTATCGTCTTCTGAAAATGTTTTTATGGAATGCTATGTAACCTTTTATAAACGTTCCTGACGTTTCACTTGGTGTTCCTCAAATGTAAGAACTCGTCCACAGTGGACCGGTGATGATGGTGTTTACGTGGCCTATATAGTGAGCAGGGAGTGTAGTTTGGGACACGCCCACAGTCTCCATTATTCCCAAACAGATCTGTTTCTCGTCGTCACCTTTGTTCGAAGGAGAGACGTCTCATGCAGGATTAGACATGCATGCATTACTTTACATGAAGACAAGTGTATGTCCTGAGACATGCCAAAGGCAGGAATGGCATGATCTCATTCCTCTGTCTACACACACACACACACACACACACACACACACATTTTTTATTCAGGACACAAAATCTCATCAAAAGGCAGAGTCCTTCCTCCTTCTGTCCCATGGTGAACATTACACATTACTCTCACACACACACACACACACACACACACACACACAGCTTTCTGTATGTATGAAATCAGGTCAGTCTTCTCGCTCATCTTCTCTTGTTCAATCTTCAAATGTATCATTGTAAGCTTATAAAGTAGGTCAAAGCTCTTATTAAGGTTTCTATTCACACTCGCACTCTCTCTCTCTCACACACACACACACACACAAATACTCACAGATATAAGGACACACACTTACACACACACCCTCATACACAACGACACTCACACACACATGCACACACTGACACTCACACACCCACACACCCAGGGTGATGCTCAAACACCCACACACGTGTTGACGCTCACATACACATCGACACTCGCACACGGTGAAACACACACGCACTGATGCTCACACACACCAACGTTCTCGCACACAAACACTGAGACTCACACACACATTGTCATACATACACCAACGCTCACACACACAGATATGTACGCACATTCACCGATGCTCACACACACACATCGACAACCAACAATGACATACTCTGACGCTCAGACACACTGACATTTGCACACTCCGATATTCACACCCTGATATTCACACTCTGATATTCACACCCAGATATTCACACTCCGATATTCACACCCTGATATTCACACTCTGATATTCACACCCTGATATTCACACCCAGATATTCACACTCTGATATTCACACCCAGATATTCACACTCCGATATTCACACCCTGATATTCACACTCTGATATTCACACCCTGATATTCACACCCAGATATTCACACTCTGATATTCACACCCAGATATTCACACTCCGATATTCACACCCTGATATTCACACTCTGATATTCACACCCTGATATTCACACCCAGATATTCACACTCTGATATTCACACCCAGATATTCACACTCCGATATTCACACCCTGATATTCACACTCTGATATTC
>JAKKZN010000012.1:1471286-1478786 GCA_033441825.1 Pangasius elongatus
TAATTCTCAGTAATTATCTGAGTTTATTGTTTTACTCATGAAATTTAAAATGTCTTAAATAATTAACAGAATATATATCAAAATATCAAGATATTCCTGTAGAATATTTTAAATATAACTTAAAATTCATTACTTTTTTTACTTTATTTGTTTAGAAATATGTGTAAAAAAAAATTTTACATGAATTTTTTTAAATAAAAGTAAAAGTTTCCAACATTTTCCAGTTAAATGACCTAGAGATCTTTTTTCTAATGATATTACTTTATGTATAACATTAATTATTTCTTAAAAATTGTATTTAAGTTATTTAAATTATTTTATAGTATAAAAATGTGTTAAATATGATGAGGAACTTATCTGATCTTTGGAGCATTTACTGAAATTGGTAAAATATTAATCAATTCAATTAATAAATTTAAAAATACATTATGAAGATAATATTTTCACTTTGGAAATTTTATATATAAAATGTAAAAAGCTTTTGTCATACACGCAACCAGAGTTTGTCTCACTGTATTACTGACTTCCCCTCATTTTTGCTCTCCCTCTTTCTTTAACACACACACACACACACACACAGACCCCTGATGGAAACTGTTAACAGGACTCCCTGATGTTGGATCTCTTCCTGTCTGGCAGCGACTCTCATCATGTGTTCATACTGCACTGAAAACTGAGCCGGAGAATCAAGAAACCCAAAAACACTCTCTTTCTGTCTCTCTCACACACACACACACACACATACACACACACACGGAATTAAATATTAGCTTAACACTGTAGACACACTGACGCTGTTAGGTGAGACTGCTGATTGGAGAAAGTGTGTCATATAGCTTCATCTGTGTCATGGACCCCTTGAGGCCCTGTGTGTGTGTGTGTGTGTGTGTGTGTGTGTGTGTGTGTGTGTTCGCCACATTATGGGGGAGCACATCACAAACTACTTAATGGGGACTAAAGAAGTTATGGGGACTCAAGCCTTGGTCCCCTTAAAGGAAGTGCATGAAAATGTATAGGGGGAGAATTTAATTAGTGTGTTTTAGCTTTGGCCCATGAGAAATATATGTGTGTGTGTGTGTGTGTGGGTGTGTGTTCACCACATTATTGGGCCCAGATTACAACCTACATAATGGGGATTAAAGATGTTATACGGAGTAAAATCCTGGTCCCTATAAGGGAAGTGTATGACAGTGTATAGGGCTTGTCCATGAGAAACTTGTGTGTGTGTGTGTGTGTGTGTGTGTGTTTTGTGGGTGTGTGTTTTTGTGGGTGTGTGAGTAAAATGATGATGACTCAATGTCCCATGAGTACAAATCAATCAGTTAGCTAATCAATACTCATCTGTTCCAGCCCTGGGGCTCAGAAGGAATGAAAACACACACACACACACACACACACACACACACTTAAATCAGTTGATTTCACTTCTCCATTGTGTGCAGTACGGCTGTAATAGAGCAGTATTAAAGACATGATACCACACACACACACACACACACACCCCTGTCTAAACTCTTGTGTGTTCCTGCATATTGCTGTGTGTTTGTGCCTCATATACCTAAGAGAATATAGTAGATATTGCATTAGCCACTGTTGCTATCTGCTGTAATACGTCTAAAGTCATTAGCATGTGTCCTATATCTTAACATCTTTTCTAGTCAGTGTCCTACCCTTCTGTCCTTCAGAATGCCTAGTCTTTGTCTTGGCCGATGTCCCATCATCTATTCTAACACATGTATTAGGTCCATGTTATCATCATCATCATCATCATCTGTCCTATAACCTTACTATGTCCACTCATCTGTCCTAATGCTTATACTAGGTCCCTGTTCTATCAGCTGTCCTAAGCGCTGTACTTTTAAGATCTTTGCCTTTCCTCTCATCTGTCTTTTGTCCTAACACCTGTACTAGGTTTCTGTTCGGACATCTGTCCTAAAACCTTACTAGGTCTCTTTTCTATGACGTGTCCCGTCATCTAGGTCCCTTTTCTATTATTTGTCCTAACACCTGTACTAGATTTATATGCTATCATGTGTTCTAATACCTGAATAGGTCCCTTTTCTATCATGTGTCCTAACACCTGTACTAGATTTCTATGCTATCATGTGACCTAATACCTGAATCTGTACTAGGTCCCTTTTCTAGATGACCCTGTTGTGACATCTATACCAAATCCTTGTCCTACTATCTGTCCTAATGCATGTTTTAGTTCCCTGTTCTCTCATCTGTTCCGAAGTCTACACTAGTTGCCTGGCCTGTCTTTTGTACTACCTGTACTAGGTGTCTGTCCTATCATCTGTGTTAACCTGTACCAGGTCCCTTTCCTCACACCTGTCTTAACATGTACTAAGTCTATGTCCTATTATCAGTCTTAACACCTTACTAGGTCCCTGTTCCATCATCTGTCCTAACACCTGTACTAGATGCCCATCCTATTATTTGTCTTAGCCCATGTCCAGCCTATAATTTAGTTTCTATCATAGCATCTGTGTACTAGCGTATGTCGTAGTGTATACATTAACATATGTCCCATCATCTGTTCTAGCATCTGTCCCATAGTATGTCCTAACATTTCTCTTAGTGCATGTCCTAGCTAGTATTCAAGTGTCTGTCCTATCCTCGCCAGTGTCCTAGCCCATATCTAACATTCGTCCTAGCCAATGTCTTAGCCTTTGTCTTAGTCATTTATCCAAGCCAGCACTGTAATATTTTTCTTAGCCTACTTCTTAGCATCTGTCTTAACAAGTGTCCAGCCAGTGTCTTAATATCTGTCCTAGAGTATATCCTCGCCTTGTGGTTTGTCCTAGTGCCTGTTCTAGCATATGCCCTAACTTTTGTCATGACATGTCTGTACTAGGTTTCTGTCTTATTATATGTCCGAGACCTCAATCTTTCTTTTGATTTGACTCTGGTGGACTACCATCGATATCTTACAGATAGTGTCTCGAGTGGACTCCAGGACTGACCTGAAACACTGCAGCGTGGTTGTCATTAGTGAGGGGCCTCTGATGAAGAGTGTGAATCACTGCAGAAATGCCTCTTATAGAGAATTCTGCAGAAGAGTGTGTGGGTGTGTGTGTGTTTGCCAAGTCACTTCTCAAGGGACCTCGTGTTTGTTCTTGAAGGGGAACGCATCGTTACTACAGTAGTGTGGCAATCAGAGTTCAGTTTCATGAGGATTTATGAGCTAAAATGTAACTTGGTTTTAATAATGGATTATTCAGTAATAAGTATCTGTGTGCTTGTCAGTGTACTAGTCATGTGTCTTAGTTATCGGTACTAGCCTCTGTCCAAGACTACGAGTGTCCAGCTAGCCTTTGTCTAAATACTAGCCTTTGTCTTGGTTTATGTCCTAGCATCTATACTAGGTCTCTATCTTAGAGCTTGGTCAATCTATAGGGAAGCATCTGTCCTGGTTTAGGTCTGAATGTCTGTAATAGATTAACCTCTGTCCTTGCCTGTGTACTAATTTTTCCTGACAGCTGTTCTAGCCTACATGCTAGTCTGTCTATGCCTGTCTATGGCTGTCTGTCTTAGCCAGTTGTCTAGCCATCTGTTCTAACCATCAGCGCTAGCTTTCTTCTGTCCTAACCTTTGTGCTAACATGTTCAACCTTCTGTCCTATCACCTGTCCTAGCCTATGTGTTAACATCTGTCTCTTACTGCATGTACTAGCATCTATCATAGCCTATGTGTTAACATCTGTCTAAGCACATGTCCTAGAATCTGCCCCAGCACCTCTCCTGGGTTTCTATATTATAACTTGTCCTTGCAAATGTCCTAACCAAGTTGTTAGAGCATGTCCAAGCCTTCATGTCCTAGCTGGTGTGATAAGCATCTGCCTTAGCCATTGTCCTAGCTATCTACCCTAACCTCTGTTATAAAGCATGTCTTAGCCATCTGTCCTTGCTAGTGTACCAGCCCTCTGTCCTAACCTCTGTGATAAAGCACGTCCAAGATATCTGTGCCTAATTGTGTTACTGGTATTTATCCTGGCCAGTGTCCTAGTCTGTATCTTAGCATTTTTTTTAGAGCATGTCCTAGCCATGTGTCCTGGTGCAAGCCTTAATATCCATCCTACAGCATGTCTTAGCCTTTGTCCTAGCCTCTGTCCTAGCCTATCTTAACATCAGTCCTACTGAGTGTCCTAGCTGTTTATTTGCCCCAAACTCTGTCCTTGCCCATGTCTAACCCTTGTCCCCTCACTTCCTGTCCAGCTCGATGAGGACAGCAGAGTGTATCTTTATATTAGTATATCAGAGACACTTTCGGGAGGTGGGGCAGGGACAAAGGAAGAAAACAGAGGGTGAAAAAGCAAAACCCCAGCCCAAACCACAGACGTGTGTGTGTGTGTGTGTGTGTGTGTGTGTGTGTGTGTGTGTGGTTTTCAGTCCACTCCCTCGTTTTCTTCATATTTCATATCAGACATTCTCTTCCTCCCAGCCAGCTGTGTCAATAACAGGACCCTACACACACACACACACACACACACACACACACACACACACACACACATAGGCACAGGCACAAACACACACACACACACACACAGCAGGGAGGCAGTGGCGTTGACATACAGTCACGTCAAGCCAATGATACATAGACCCTTTGGTTGGCCTGTTGTGTCTAAGTGCTGTAGTGTGTGTGTGTGTGTGTGTGTGTGTGTGTGCGCGCGTGTGTGTGTGTGGGTGTGTGGATTCCTTATTGCATTTCCCACCTCAGTCACAACCTCTGACCTTTGTGGATGAGTACATCCTCCGAGCTGTGAGCTGGGCCTGTGTGTGTGTGTGTGTGTGTGTTTGATCACCTTAGGGTGTGTTTTGGATCATATGATTGCTCTCTAGGGGACAGAACATTAGCTTTGGACATACAAACAAATACACCCTCAGTGCGACACACTTGGACAGGTGTCGTGTGTGTGTGTGTGTGTGTGTTTCTGCAGGTGTACGCTCATTGGCATTTAAGATAATTACAGCATGACCTTTCTGATAGAGGCACAAATGTCACAGAGCTTCTCTGGTGACAAGTAGCTGGACAGGGGTCTGTGTGTNTGTGTGTGTGTGTTGATCACTCTATCAGAGCAAATGCCCTTTCCTCGATCTTAGACAAATATACTCGATCTTTGTGTTTGAAGGGCGTTCCTGGTAGAAAAAGGGCGGAGCTTAAGTTACATTTGATCAGCCAATTGTAAATGAGGTCATATCACATCACCACTGGCCTTTGTTTTCACTTCTTCTACAAAGTGTTGTGTTTAGAATAGCCTACTGTTTTTAATTACAAAATATAACATTTTAACTATTATTATTATTATTATTATTATTAGCTAAGCTAGCTAGATATCTAGCTAGATAGCTAGATAACAATTTAGAGTGATTTTGTTTGCATCTTTAATTACATTCAGTGAAAATTTCCATGTGGAACTCTGACCTGTGTGTGTGTGTGTGTGTGTGTGTGTGTGTGTGTGTGGTTATTTCATCAACCCTTGGCTTAGCTGTTTTCTGGTAGCAACCAAAAAAGAGGTCAGAAATGGTTTCAACATTCTTCACACCGGGTGTGTCCGTGTGTGTGTGTGTGTGTGTGTATATATGTGTGTGTGTGTGTGTGTGTGTGTGTGTGTGAGATGTCACTCTTGTGCAAGGTTATGGTCAATCAGAATTATGACACCAGTGGTGTTGGGTCATCCAGGTTCAACATCTGTTCCCAGTGTGTGTGTGTGTGAACAATTTTTACAGTTCAAGTTCTGTTTGAATTTGAATTCAAAGGCAAACAGACCAGTCGTGAATGTCACAGTTCTATGGAAACACGCATTTGCTAAATTTTTTCGCGAAATGATTCTTATGTCGCTTGACGTATTAAAAATAACTCGGAATAAATGCGTGTTGCTGATGGCGTACTTTTTATTTCCACATATTTCACAGCGTCAATAAGTATTTTCTTTCGCTGTCATATAAAACATCTAAGAGCAAGGCTTGGGAAAAGTGACGTGAGCTGTAATGACATCAGGCAATATTGCAGCCATCATGTCCTTAATGGCGACGTGACATAGCTATGGCTGCCATGGCAACTCCGTGACACGTTTATGTCAGTGTTATGACACAGGGTTGAAGTAACGCGTAAGAAGTTAGCAAATCGTGTTTTTTCTTGTCCGATTGTCAAAAGGGGATCTTTTGGACATTGTTATACCCTACATAGTGAGCATTTATAGTGAATGTGAAGCCAAATACTAAATCTTTTAAGTAATTAAGGTTTGAATGCAAATTTGTAAGTGTAATTGACAACCAGTGTGTGTGTTTGTGTGTGTTTGTGTGTGGGTTCAGACGCTAGTCAATGTGTATCATTATACATATCTTGACATTACTGTTTTTAATTGAACATTACCCTGTGTTTCAGACATAATAAATGGGCACTTAACGTTGTTTTTTTTTATTTATATACCTTCTCTCATTCTATCTTCTAGCAGTAATAAGGATTTTGTGTGTGTGTGTGTGTGTGTGTGTGTGAGAGAGAGAGATTATTCCCAAGCACTAATTAGGATGAAGAGGATGTTTCTTATTTCTCAGAGCTAACAAGACTGTTAATTGCATTTAAAGAGAGAGAGAGAGAGACAGACACACACACACACACACACACACACACACACAGATTTTGAAAGGTTTAATGTTTAAATCTCTCTCTGTCTCCCTCTCTCTCCCTCTCTCTCTCTCTCTCTCTCTCTCTCTGTCTCTCTTTTAGGGAAAAGAGGACATAAAACTAATGGCTGCTCACTTAATTTCAAATTACAGAAGGGAACCTTCTAGTAGCTTCTCTGAACATCGGATTTCTTTCTAACTTGTCGTCTTCTCCATCCTTCACTGACTGGACAGCACAAACGGTGCGAAACGACGGTGATCCCTCCATCCCTCCATCCACGTATGCTCTTTTTTAACGCTGCAAAGACCTCATAGTTGTTCTTCAAAGACCTCAAACCAGAAACAACCCACAGGATCTGGAGCTTTGTACACACACACACACACACACACACATATGCACACACTTTCGATGGGGGAGGAATCCCCATGACGCATCCCTGAAGTGGCCTTTTTGGATTTTGTGGATTGTACGTGTGCTGAGGCGGCCATGTCGGGGAAGGGCTTCCCTGTGGCCCATTTCTCCTACTTCCTCCCTCACGTGATTGGTGGGCTCTCGCCACCCTCAATGCCTACCATGTCTGTGAGTGGATACAGCACGCCCTCGCCAGCCAGTGAGTACACTTGCATGCTCTGTGTGTGTGTGTGTGTGTGTGTGTGTGTGTGAGTAATTATCTAATGATTTCATGTGTCTTTTAATTTCTTTATAAAATGTCTTTGTTGGCGTAGGGAGTGTGTGATGTTTTCAAGGCAGGAACGTCATGTTTCTGCAAATCGATCTTAGCAACATGAATAGTAACAGTAAAGATTCCAGTGTTAACATCTGAAATATCGGCAACTCAAATAATAAGAACTTGAATAGTAACAACTCAAA
>JAKKZN010000012.1:1504891-1534533 GCA_033441825.1 Pangasius elongatus
AAAAGTAATAAATCACATAAAATTACAAAAAACAGGTAAATACCAAACTAGATATTATCTGAAGCTAGCTCGGGGCCAATATATTTTGACCTGGAATATATAAAATACATAATTTTAAAATAGAAGCTGAAAAAAATTGAATAAATGATAATTACATTTACATTTATTTTTGTAGACTTCTATTTTATTTTATTTATTTATTTATTTATTTATTTTCATATATATCAAGTGATTGTGATATGATACTTTTGTCATATCGCCTCTAATTAAGACGCATTAGTTTATTATCGGACACCGGGATAACTGTATCTCATACAGGAGCTACTCTGTGATCTTATTTTTATCCAAATCTATAGCGTCAATGCTTTTCTTCCTCCCACCCTGAGCCAAAAATCTCTCTTAACATGTTAGAAACATTTTCTCAAAGTTCTAATAAATAGGTGATTTATAATTCAGTCATTATAATAATAACCGCACTCTATATTCACATGTATCACAGGTTTATGTATAAATTTACAGTCCAAACATCCAGACTACTAGGACATGAATCCTGCTAGAAACTCCTCCTTTTCGGCCTGTGTTTGTTTATAGCCGTCTGGAAGCAACAATGTGGATGCAGACGTGCAAATACTTCATAACAGACTCCACCCTGAGAAGCTATTAGGTCTATTATGTTTGATTTGTTACATTATCCAGTACCTGTCTGACTGGACAGGTTTGGGACTCGTCTCAGTGTCAGGACACGTCATTCAGCACCTGCAGCACGAACACTTGACCCGGCTTTGATGTCGCTCGCAGTTTCTCTGGTTGACGTGGCCTATCGTCTGGCATTCATTCGTAGCCGTCTGGCGCGTTATCCGGGATTAGACATGTGAATACTTTGCTGCAGACATCACCGTGAGAAACTAATGTCAAATTTCACTACGTGTGCTGAAGTGAAAATGAGGAAAGAAAAGCGTGCGCTGAAGTGAAACGCGTCGTCAGTCTGGCAGTTTTTCACTGTCTCAGGCTATTTGCAGGGTGCCCCGTGGGAGAAGCGAAGCAAGAATCTCAACCTGATACGACACGAATACAGTGTGTGACAACAGCTAACAGAGCTAGCGAAGTCAGATAGAGTAGCACGACACTGACAGTGAGGCATACCAAACGCACAGCAGTGGCAGTCCGAAAGCTCATCACAACATGCTCGGGTGCTGAGGATGCAGGATTCTGTCTCTTACTCTTAAACAGTTTATGCCCACATACACCACATCCCGAGAAATAGCGGTACATCGCTGAGCTTTACAAATGATGTATCGAGTTCAGACATCTGTCTCACATCCATGTCGAGCTTAAGTGGCTTGATCTGGCCACCTCTGCTCAAGACTAAGCCCTGTTATCAGCACAAGCTAATATTTAAGGCATGTAGCTAATGCTGATGGTCATAAAAGCTAAACATTAGTTAGTTGTAGCTGTTGCTTAAATTGCCAATAAAGTGATTTAAACCATTTTTACGTAAGTGTCACGGTAGCTGGCCTTGCACCTCATCGGCTAAACGTGCTTATTAACAATCATTAATCTGTATAAACCCTTTAGTGTTTGTAAACAAAAAGACATGCGTGCGCATCCAAGAATCTAGCAAGAATTTTGTTTAGGAATGTGACTGACTTTAGCTAAAATGTTATGTTCTCTTGTATATTGGATGAGCACTAAAACCCCAGGAGTGCAGCTCAGCTAAACTAACACTTTCAAACAGTGTAACTCTAAAAGATCCTTATAGCTTGGTGTCCCGTCAGTGGCTGAACAAGGCCGAAGTGACCGGACATATACACACGTCTCCTAGAAACTCTGAGCGTTTACACTAGAGAGAAACTAAAGGCATAAATATCTTGTTTACAGCGTTGTTGTTTGTGCTCACGTTCAAGACGTTTTACGATTGCAACACCGAAGGACGTTGTCGTGACGCCGAAAGCCGAGGTGCTGCTCAAACAGATGCGTAAGTAACCTGACCAAAGTTAGCTCACTGAACAATGTACATTATAAGCAACTCCTTAGTAAGAACGTGGCCTAGCTACCTACTGTTAGCCAGCTAGAGTGTAGAAGAGCTACGTAGGCTTGTTAAATCAATATAAATTAGGCTAACCAGCAGGCTAAGCCTGTTAAATGCGTACGTAGCAAGGAAGCTTCACCGATATGATTGAGATGCGAAGACGGAGCTTCCTCCTCATCGCCTGTAATTACAGCCATCTTCTGTTGGCTTGGAAAGGTGTCCGGTTCGATAGTATGCAGTGAAAACGAATGCGTTTATGAACACTTCTCCGATTCTGACACTCAACAGCACAGTGCAGCGTTTTAGAAAACACATTCCGGTTTACTCGCTGTAGACTCCCGCTGTGTTTTTGCAACCAGGAGCCACATCTGAACTGAGGAACTCCTCGCTATGATAGTATCACAGATGTGTCATGGTGTTGTTTCTGCAATCCCCATTATTATTATATTTGTGTGTGTGTGTGTGTGTGTGTGTGTGTGTGTGTGTTTTGATGATTGCTAGATACCACATTTTTTTGTCAGTATGTGTTTCCATGGTGGCATGCACACACACACACACACACACACACACACACCAGGGTTTTCCCTGTGGCTGTGTGATCACACATTCTTTCAATTCTGTCTGCTAGTGTCAGACTTCAGAAGTTAATTGGGAGAAGCGAGAGAACAGAGGACACACACACACACACACACACACAGATGGAGCCTCACAGCAGTTTATCCTATTCTCTTCTACTATACACTCGCAGATGTGTGTGTGTGTGTGTGTGTGTGTGTGTGTGTGTGTGTGTGTGTGTCCAGCACTCTTTAAGAGTGAATAGGGTGATCCATCATTGCCAGATTACTGAAATCTATAGCAGTGACCTGAAGCTACACACACTCGCCACCTAGTGGACAGTCAGCTTGTGTGTGTGTGTGTGTGTGTGTGTGTGTGTGTGTGTGTGTGAGAAACATTATACTCTTTGGCAACGTCCACGGCAGGTCTGAATATCTAAGTATGTTCGTATGATATAGTGTGACATTTTGTAAAATTTCAAGTTCTGAATTTGTGAAAAACATGAGTAATTATGAAGCAGTTAATGTTCCTGACATGCTTATTGCGTCTGTATTAGTGTTATTAGCATGAAGTGCTAGCTACAATTCGAATTTCATTTCTGACACAAGGAAGTGCATCAGCAGTCGGTCGTTGTGGAGTTGAACAGTGCATTACAAGCTTGTTAAAAAGTGTTCACATCTTTGTCAAACCCTCAAACCTTACTAGTGTGTGACATCACATTATAAACAAACACAATCTAAAATATTCACAAAGATAATTAAAACATCACTTGTCAAATTATTTATGATGTAATAACAATAACAATAATAATAATTAGACAATTAGTTGTCTAATTGAAAGGTATTCAGGTTTTGTGGGCGTTTCCATAGCCACGAATGACAAATTCCCGACTCCCAGTAGATAACCGGCGAAATTAGTGCAGTTCCGGCATGAAGTGTACACGTGCTGTGATATGAACATAATGGAATTTAGCACGCTTTTCTGTGCTCCAAAATTAAACAATCTTAAAACAGCTGCAGAATTGCCATTTTTAAGAACTTGCGACATGTAGTTTGGGATGTTTATATCAAAGAATGGACACCGAATTGTGTTTTTTGAAACCAATAAAATGGATCAGCTGTGGCGTGCAGTCACAATTAAAACGCAAAAAGTTTGACATGCTACGTAGGAAGCTAGTAATTGAAACATGACTACGTCTGGCAGACAGTCGATCACACACACACACACACACACCAGTTTACGTGACGCACAAAGACATCAGTTCCCAGTTCCTCTCACACACTCCCTCAGTCCCATTATAGCTGGAGCTCATCTCCGGGAGGGATGATGGAGGGATGCTGAAAAGAGGAGGAGGAGAGGAACATTGACATTTTTATCTTTCCGTTGAATTTCGTGCGCGTGACGGACGAGCTGCCAACGCTTTAATTTTCTCCCCTCGAATTACAGCCGCGAGAGACAGAGACACACACACACGCGCGCGCGCGCGTAAGAAGACCTTCTGCTTTAGAGGACTGCCGTTATTAATTTGTAGCACAAGATATAGATACAGAATTGCAGCCAGGACTCAGCATACATTTTGTGTTTCCAGAAAGAAATGTGTCTCAATTATTATTATTATTATTATTTATTTTTTTTTTTTGTAAAAAAAAATTTGTATTAAAAAAAAACAAACAAAAATGATCATACAGCCAAATTCTCTTTCTCTCGACCAGCTGTGTCAATAACAGGACTCTGCGTGCACACACATACACACACACACGCGCAAAAAAACAGAATCATATTCCTTTTTTTTTCAGTGCATTTTCTTATGAGGACCAGGATTTATGTTCATTTTACTGGCTTAAGGCTCCGTTATGTTAATTTTTAACCAGTCACCATGCTGAATGAACATGCACACACGCACACATGCACACACTCTCACACACACACACACACACACACACACACACACACACACACACACACACACACACACCCCAGATTTTAAGTGCTATGGTGAATTTTTCCCTCAGTAAAATCTCAAGTCCCCATATAGTAGGTATTTAACCAGTCCCTATAACAATGATTACACACACACACACACACACTGCATCATATTCCCTGTGTTTGAGTGCAGTGGGGAATTTTTGCTTCCATAACATCTCAGGACCTCATAATGTAGGTATTTAACCTGTCCCAATAACGAAATGATCTCACACACACACACACACACACACACACACACACACACACACACACACACACACACACACACAATGCCCCGAATCTTCTCTATTCTTCAGTACATTTCTCCTCACAGGGACCAGGGTTTTTGCATTTTTATATATTTTATAAATCTTCTCTATGTTGCATTGCGTTCACTGGGGACCTGAATTTTTGTTCCTTTCACAGATACATGACTCCAAAAGGTTGGTGTGTACCTGATCCTTATAATAAGGCACCTATAAACACACCTTTCTCATTCCTTGAGTCCTCAGTGTAGTTTTACCTACTGAATGCTAAAATGAGAACTCCACACACACACACACACANCCGATCTGTCAGCGCAGCTAACGTGGCACCGTTAAGCACGGCCCGCTTTTATTTAGGAATTAATTTCACCTCTCCAGAGGCACAAAGACGGAGAGAGAAAGAGAGCGAGGGGCAGAGCATTAACGTTTACAGAGATTGGAAAAAGAATAATGGAATGACACACACAGCATGATGGCAGTTGCAGATTTGTGTAGTTGTGTGTGTGTGTGTGTGTGTGTGTGTGTGTGTGTGTGTGTGTGTGTGGCGAATAACGCTCACACATAATGGCAATAAATCACAGAATTGACTAACATATGACAAAGGTCTAGCCGCTAATGTTGTATAAAAAAAAAAAACACAGACACATACACACACACAGAGACAGCTAGCTGCCAGAAGCTGACAGGATTTCTGAGTGGATTTTTAGCTCAGATTCAAAAAAAGGTTCAGAATTATTTAATGTTAGCCAGATAGCTAATGAATATGAGCTAAAGTAACAAGATTTCCGTGAGTCATAATTGTTAAATGCTAGCCAGTGAGCTAGCTAAATGAGCTAAAGTGACAGTATTTCTGAGAGGATTCTACGTTATTGGAAAAAAAGGTTCATAATCATCCAGGGCTAAGCAGCTAGATAGCTAAATAGCTAGCATGAACTAAAGTGATGGGATTTCTGTGAGGATTATACCTCATACTGAAAAAACGGTTTATAATTATTTAATGAACAGCTAGCTAGTTAATGTGGGCAAAGTGACAAGATTTGTGAGGATTTTTACCTCATGTTTTTATAAATCATAATCGTTTGACGCTAGCTAGCCGAGGTGAGGTAAAGCGACAGGGTACCTGAGAGGATTTTTACCTCATGTTGAGAAAAGCTTCATAATCATTCAGTGCTAAACAGCTTGCTAGCCTGAGCAAAGGTGACAGGATTTTTTTTTGGAGGATTTTTACTTCATAGTCAATAGTTTTATAATTATTCAGCTAGGTAGCTAGCTAAAGTGACAGTATTTCTGACAGTATTTTACCTCATTCATATTCATTCAGTGCTAGTTAGTTAACATGAAGAATTCTGACAGGAATTCTGATAGAAGTTTTACCTCATATTTTTAAAAATCATAATCGTTCAGTGCTAACTATCTAAGGTGAGCTGAAGTGACAGAATTTCTGAGAGGATTTTTACCTTATATTCAGAAACAGTTCATAATCATTCAGTGCATAAACAGCTAGCTAGCTGACACGAGTTAAAGTGAGTTTCTGAGAGAATTTTTAGCTCATCTTTAAAAAAAAAAAAAGTTTATATTAATTCAGTGCTAAATAGCTAGCTTGCTAGCATGAACTATAAAGTGATTTCTGAGAGGATTTGTTTACGTAATGGTCAAACAAGTTCATAATTATTCACTGCTAGCCAGTTAGCTAGCTAACACAAACTAAAGTGCCTGGACGTGTGAGAGTAATTAAGGCTAATATCGTTCTGTTTCTCTGTCTGTAGCGGTGCGGAACGACAGGAACAAGAAGAAGAAGGAGGAGAAGAAGGTGGAGTGTGTGGAGAGCGGCGTGATGAGCGCCGACACAGAGCTGATGATCGAGCGTGTGAGGAAAGCGCACCAGGACACATTCCCCTCGCTCTGTCAGCTCGGCAAATACACCACGGTGTGTGTGTGCGTGTGTGTGTGTGTGTGTGTGTGAGGTTAAATTACCTTATCAGTGTTTATCATTTCAATTCAATTTCAATTTCAATTTATTTATAAAACACATTTAAAACAACTTTCGTTGACCAAAGTGCTGTACATAAATCATAAACCTAATTACAGCATTAAAAATACACAGACCTAATCACTGCAATTAGTGATGCATAGGCTAGTACGCAGCAATGAAATCCATAATAATAATCATCCACTAGTATTGAAAGTTTAGCTTCAGAGCAGCGTGAGAATAATAAAATAATAGTTTTGTATTATACCATAGCACTGATGAATTCTGGATTCTGATTGGTTAGAAGGTGTTGATGAATTTTCTATAACAGCAGCTCTGACAGTAGTGAAGCTGCAAATCACAGGTTTATATTTACTAAGTAGATGTGGTTTTTAAACATTTATGGAAGGAGTCTCCAGTGTCAGTGCATAGTAACAGTCAGAGGTAAAGCTGTAAGTTAAAGTTTTCTGATATCATTGTGCTGAGCTAGCTCTCTCTCTCTCTCTCTCTCTCTCTCTCTGTGTGCGTGTGTGTACAGAGTAACAGTTCAGAGCGACGCGTCTCGCTGGACGTGGATCTGTGGGATAAATTCAGCGAGCTCTCCACCAAGTGCATCATCAAGACGGTGGAGTTCGCCAAGCAGCTTCCTGGCTTCACCACACTCTCCATCGCCGACCAGATCACACTGCTCAAAGCCGCCTGCCTCGACATCCTGGTGAGACACACACACACACACACACACACACGCTGTAGTTTATCGCTGTTCGTTACAGGAGTTATTTCAACTGGAGAAAAAAAAAACTATAGTGGTCATTAGCAGTAACTTTGTAATGTAATGATTTGTGTTTATTGTTAGCATTATGTAACATATGCTAACAATAGCATAACACGTACAATAGTGTAACATGTACGATTAGCGATGTTGGCTATGTTTTGGTGCTAAAGCTGCTCCTCTTGTCGTAGATTCTACGCATCTGCACACGCTACACACCTGAGCAGGACACCATGACGTTCTCAGACGGTTTGACACTAAACCGCACGCAGATGCACAACGCCGGCTTCGGGCCGCTCACGGACCTGGTGTTCGCCTTCGCCAACCAGCTGCTGCCGCTCGAGATGGACGACGCAGAGACGGGCCTGCTCAGCGCCATCTGCCTGCTGTGTGGGGGTGAGAAAACGCGCGTGCACACACACACACACACACGCTTATGTATTACTGTAGATACTTTAGCTTTATTTTTTTATTTTATACTTATACTATATAAATTTCTTATTTTATTGTTATTTATTACTATTTTGTATATTTTATTATATTTTTGTCATTTTATGTTCCTGTATTTTACTAAACTTATTATTATTATTATTATTTTTACTTTAGCTTATTTCTATTTTAACCTATATTTTGGTTCTCACAGGAGGGACACACACACACACACACACACACACACACACACACAGATTAATAAAAATGATAGACTCTCAGCACCACCTAGTGGCAGCACAGTGACCTGCTGCTTTAGGAACACTGTGTGTGTTGGACAAGATTTCCTGTGGTTTATTGTGTGTGTGTGTGTGTGTGTGTGTGTGTGTGTGTGTGTGTGTGTGTGTGTGTGTGTGTGTGGATGGATGGATGTGTGTGTGAGCAGATCGTCAGGACCTGGAGGAGGCCAATAAAGTGGACGTGCTGCAGGAGCCGCTGTTGGAGGCGCTGAAGCTCTACGTGAGGAAGAGGAGGCCACACAAACCCCACATGTTCCCCAAGATGCTGATGAAGATCACAGACTTGCGGAGCATCAGCGCCAAGGGTGAGTGTTTGTCTGCTTCTCTCTCTCTCACTCTCTCTCACACACACACACACACTTTTTCTTCCCTGTCTGTAGCTTTCTTTGTGTGTTCAGCAACTTGAGAGATTTTAAATGATGAAAAGAAAGTCATTATGTGCTGCTTGAATAAATTCTAGTTTTAAACAAGTCTTATAACACAACCACCTTTATGTCTATTAAATATCCCATCTCTCTCTCTCTCTCTCTCTCTCTCTCTCTCTCTCTCTTTCTCAGGAGCGGAGCGAGTGATCACTCTGAAGATGGAGATCCCTGGCTCGATGCCTCCTCTCATCCAGGAGATGCTGGAGAACTCGGAGGGGTTGGAGAGCATGGGGGGTGGAGCCAGTTCACGGTCAAACCCAGCCCCCTCAGGCAGTTGCAGTCCCTCACCTTCACCCAGCTCCGCCCACAGCAGCCCATCCACGCAGTCGCCCTGACACACACACTCACCATATCCTCCTCTTCCTCTTAGCTCCGCCCACTCACTGCTGCAGGGGCTCGGTCATCCACCGCTTCCTGTCTCTCTCTCTCCGCTGCTGTAAAGACTCATCAGACAGACGGAGGAGAGAAAGTTTTACAGACACGAAAAAAGCGAACGAGAGCAAAGAACTCAGAACTCAAGAGTGTGGACTTTTTTCTTTTTCATTTTCTTCCTCCAACATCTCAGGCCTGGACTTCACCACGACGAATGAACGATGGACTTGGCCTAACTTCCAAAAGGCTGTTTTTTTTTTTTTTGTTTTTTTTTTTTTTTGTGTTTTTTTACAAAAAAATATATATAAATATATATAGAGAAGAACCCAGGAATGATTGTGGAAGAACAAAAATACATGGACTTGGAGTGTAGCTGTATTTCTTCACTGATTTTTTTTCTCTTTTTATGGCCGTTAGAGAAAATGGGGGGGAAATACAGAGAGAGTTTTGCTTTATTTCAGACTGATCGCGATGATGATGATGATGATGATGATGATGATGCAGTTTTTCATGGAAACGAAATGTTGAAAAAAAAATTTACACTCGCGTAAATTGTGCACAGATGAAACGAGATAAAACTGTGGTTGGAAAAAAAAAAGATCTGCCTCTGTTTAGTTTGTTCCTCACAACACAACACTTTACCGTACATCAGGTTTGAGGTTGCTCTGAAGGGTGCGACACACCCCCTTAAATTTAGTCTGATTAGAGAAAAAATTACCTAGCTAACTTTTATTGTTTGTACTGACTCTAATGTGACACTTCAGTGCCTCCTACTGGTGTAGCATAGTTCAGTGTTTGTCACTTGAGGGGCCGGTTACACGACAACGTTTTTAGCCAAAAACGGGAAACTTATTATGCATTTTGTCTGTTCGTTTACACGACAACGGCGTTTCGGGGACTGAAAACGCATACTTTTGAAAACGGGTTTCAAAGTGCAAGTTTTTGAAAATGCCGCCGTTATCGTCTCCATGTAAACACCCAGTACGGGAATCTTTGAAAACGGTGACGTCATGCATGTGCGTGATAGGTATGTAGACGTGCGCAGTACGTGTCTATTGTAAAGGCAAGCGCATACATAATACAGCGTTTTTGGCCGTTATCGCGGATTTGTGTAAACGTGAATCGTTTTGAAAATGTTGTCGTGTATACGTGAAACTTTTTGAAAACGCAAAAGAAAAACTTTTCCGTTTTTGACTACATCATTGTCGTGTAAACGTAGCCTTAGTGTTACAGTAATCCAGGGTTTCCCAGACTAGCAGTCGTAATCGCACGTAGGGTCACAATCTCCTCTTTTGTTTACAAATTAGAAATATCTAAGACGGATTTTGTGTGCTAATATTTTTGAACATTACTGGGAATCACATTCAGACAAGCCACATTAAATTAATAAGTGCTATTTTAGTCTTTTTTCACTCTCCGGACATGCTGCATTAGTGTAGTTCAGGGGTAAAAGGGACAGATTTCTCCGCCCATCGTCTTCCGTTGAGTTGTGTCTCAAATCGCATCCTTATGCACTATTCTAGAGCGTTACTGAGCACTAACACTAACCGATTTTCCTATTACAGTTAGTGTTTGAATTTTAAAAACCTCTCATGTTGCCTTTGAACCTACCGAAAGCTCTGTTTTGCATACCAGAGTTTTCGTTTTGAGATGATCATGACAACAATCACGACGGCAGCAGAAAGTTTTTAATGAGACCCAGAGCTCATCGGCTTGGAAGATGTCGCTTTTAAATCTTAATAATGTACATATGAAAGCCGGAGAGTATGTGAACAATGCAGATCGCATCACTGCCATTTCTGTACGCGCACGCAAAATTATACATTGAGTATAAACAAGACCCTGCTGCTTTTTATGTCAGGACATATCACATCACCCCGGCGTGGATTATTTTCCTATGACAACGCAACACTTCCCGCTAGACTGCTGAGTCTGTGCAAGGAATACTCCTTTGGTCCCTTGTGTTATGCATACGTATGCTACTGACGTAAAATAATATTATATTATAAATTTAGAAAATGTAAGGAGGTCAAGACTTCGGGTCGCAGAAAATTCATAATGTCTGCTTGGGGTGGTTTTTCCAAAAAGTTTGGGAACCCCTGCCATAATCCTTCCTTTCCAAGAAGTCATTATATACCAGCATGTGTGGAAAATACATGAGTAGCTGTACTTTGTTACTATATTTAAGTATTATTTTTAGCATATTTTTATTTTACTTAAGTGTTATTGTAGACAAAAAACATCATGAATCGTCCCAATTCGTTGTCTGCTGTGACCTTCTCATGCTACACAATGTAGTTAGCGCTATAGCTATCCTTAAGAATATGAGGAACTGGAGGATGAGCGCCCTGGCCCTACCTCAGTTAAATGTTCCAATATGCTGAAGAAAACCTTTAAAAATTTTAAAAAGCAGGATGAGGTACATTTTGCTAGTTTTGCTAACATATGCTAACTATATTGCCAGGTTTGACTAGCATCGCTTCCAGTAGCTAACGTAAATGGTCTAGACAGCAAATCAAATTCTAGCAAATTCTTATTTACAGGATATTTGACATCTGATTAATTCCTTAGCAAACTGCATAGCGTTAGCCATGCGTATAAGCACCAAACAGATTGTGTGAAGTGTAGTGTAGCTGTTTTAGAATTATAGTAATAAAACTTTTTCACATGTAAATATTGTCTTTAATGTCATAAATTTCATAAGTTAAAAATGTTTTTTGACTTCCACTCGAGTACATTTTGGCTGAGATACTTCCACTTTTAACTGAGTAAGATTTCGACACATCTATACTTTCACCTACGTATAATTTTAGTTCTTTGTCTTTCCCTGCATACCGATGGTTTATCACTCAAACCTCCTGATTCAGTTTCTAAAGTAAATTTTCTTCATCCGTTTACTTGCTGCTGCTACAAGTAGAGAAATACGATAATAGCGGGAGTAACGTATGAAAAATGTAACAAATGGATTTGTTACAATCACATAATTATTGTAAAACATATCGTAGCATATCAAGCTCCGCCCCAGTTGATCCAAGCCTCCAGAAAAGAACGGGAACCAAAAACTACATCCCTGTTTCCCCTGACTCCACAGTGATCCAAGAAGTTAGCCTTGTATAGCATTTTAACCCACAGTGCCGCTCCATTCTGGATTCTGATTGGTCAGAAGGTGTTGCTTCGCATCAGGTTGTCAGTCAGCACCGAATCATGGATTATTTTCGTATAACAGCATGCCTCCAAGTATATTATTCCTTATGTAATATAAAATATGTTAAGCTCGCTGCTTATTCCTGGGCTAAGAAGACAATCTGGCCCATTTCGACGATCGCAACACCACAGGTGGCCCTGTTTTTAGTCTGGTTTTAATCATCATCTCAGATTATCCTGAGGTGTTGAGGAGTGAAATCTAATCGTAACCGCTCCTGATTCCTCGCAGTGCCGTCATGATTAAAAATTGTAAATATTAACTACATTACAGCTGATTATTATTTCCCTATAACATAATATTCCTCTTATATCACAGCAATTTACCAATGAGTACAATTTTCTATTTATTAAAGAACGACACTTTGTACTTTTTATCCNAGAAACTACAAGGTGTAAACTCCTCCGTCCTGAAGGTGTCAGAAAACCTAAAGCTTTACCTCTGAACCTGGAGACTTCTAGAAAACTTATATCCACAGTTACAACCTGTCAATGACTACTCGCTCTTTTCTTTATCTTTAACATGCTTTATTTAAGTAATCTTATCAAGTGAAAATATTTTTATTGTAGTGGAAGCTGATTGTTTGAAGGGAGTTAAATTAGATTTAAAATAGATTGCTTTAAATGAAACTAAACTGCTCTAGAAACAGAACAATCTGATACTAAGATTAATTTCTGCAGATGACCATAGAACTAATTATTATTATTATTATTATTATTATTATTATTATTATTATTATTATAAAGAAAAGAGCAGATAGAAGGGAAGAAATACAAAGCAAATTGCATAATAACATTTACATTTCATTGTTTTTCCGCTTTATTCATATAAATTCTATGTAGCATTGTTTGTTTATTTAATCAAAGTCAGATTATTGACAATAAAACAATATCTACTTTCTAACGGGTCATCTATACTGTCACTCAAACGCTTTTTAAACGCCAGCCCTCTTCCTATTGGCTGCAGCCTTTTCCATCTCTGGGTGCGCCGACCAATCAGAGGCCTTCGCGCGGAATTTCGAACTCTATTCAACCGCGTAGTCGTTATTGGCCGTAGTGTTCCTCCGCCTGTTTGAAATAAACAAAATAGTTCCTCGTACTAGTACAAAAATTGCACACGGTTTGAATCAATTACTAAATATGTATATTATTAAATCCTATATATCTATGTTGTGTTTTAAATGTGATTAAAAGAAGTCTGTGTAGCTAAGTTGTTCGTTGTTTGGCGGAGGGATATAGCTCGTGCACTGAGCCCCGGCACGCGGCGTCCACTAGTCAGTGTAAAGCAGTCGGCTCTGCAGGAGGCTAATGTCGCCTCAGTGTATGTTTAAGTTGCATTTTTAAATTATCGATGGAATATATTTCATCTTGAAGATCTATTTTATCTCAGGTAACGCGTTTGTATTCAGTCCTAATTTTAGATTATTTGTGCATTTTTGTTTTCTTGTCACATTCAGAACTCGCTAGCTTCAAGATTATGGGTTTTTGGTTCCTAACCGTTTTGCGACAGATCTCACACTGTGCGCTGGGATTGGCTGGTTAATCTCGCGAACGTCCGCTCATTGGACAGTTTCTGTGTCCGTGTGACGTGCTAGCCAATCCAGTGCGAGCAAAGAGGCGGGATTTGTTGGAAAACTGGAGAGAACGCGGACAGTGTTATTGGTGCACTAATCTCTTACTAGAGATATATTTATATATAAAGCTCAATAAAGGTGTGTTGTTTTATTTTTGTTGTTGTGTAAATCCGTTTTAAGAGACTCGGAGCAGTGTGGGTTGCTCTGGAGCAGCACATGTTAGCGAGCTAGGAGTTTAATGCAGCATTAGAGTTAGAGGTTTAGGTCAGACAATGAGGATAAAATGACACTTTTGTGTAATTAAGTGTTTTTTTTCACCTCTCCGTCCTTCAGGTAAGTACAGCTGGGGTGAGGAAGATGCCTCTGCTCGGTAAAATCGTGGTGATAAAGAGAAATGGTACAGATGGAACCGAATTTCCCCTCACAGCATCCTGTCTGTTCGGGAGGTCAGTAATAAATAATCACTTTTTTATTTAATGTCTATTTACGATAACTATTTAATGTTAAAGTGCGCGTGTACTTGTTGTCAGTGCGGCTGTTTAATAGCCATGTGTCGTTTACGAAGGAGTCGACTCCTTGATTCGGTTCTTTTAGGTCAACGTTAAGAGTCGATTCGCTTCTGTACCTACTGTAACGTGAGCTGTTTTTTTTCTCTTGTGCTGTAGATATATATACGTAAGCACTAACTATTTTCTGTGTATTTAAATCAAAACGTTTCCATGGAAACATCTTTTTAAACGTCTGAGCTGTTTAGCCTTTAGTGTGAGTCGTCGTGCTTTTGACTCCGAGCCGATTCAGAGATTTATTTAGCAATAAAAATTAGAGTTTGTAGAGATTTTCTGAAAGAAGTACATGTCAAAATATAGCTTGTTTGGTTCAGAATGGGGAACAAAGTAGCAGTAAGTCGTTTGGGAGTCGACTCTTATTGATGAGATGAACCGAGTGATTTGACTCACTGAAGGGATTCTCATCACTACTGTTTAAACTCAGGCGGGTTTTTCTGTCAGTGACGTCAGACTCTGCTCCTAGCCAATCAGCGTGGGCTTAGTCACCACGTGCTCCAGGAAATGTGCTCGACTTCTTGGTTTTTTGCGTCTTTGTCAAGATATACAGTGCAATACTGATTATCTCTTTTTGGACGTTATTACAGAGGTTTTCTACTGGACAATACTCTCAAAGTGTTCCAAAATAATTCAGGCCAATAAATAAGCTTTCACCAAAATAATTTTAGACTTTTTTGTTAATCTCTTAGTAAAGTTTGACTGAAAATCTTTTCATGGCCAAAACAATCCAACAAAAAATTTTCCACCAGGTTTACACTCAACACGACTGGACCACATTACATTTAGCCACGTCCACAAAATTCCATAAAAGGCAAAGCTCACAGTGAGCTGAAAACGTCAAAACGGATTAAACGGCGACGAATCGCCTTCCAGTAATGCAGCTCATCCACTGCAGCGCATCAGCTACACGCACAAACTCTTCCTCCTTTTATAGTACTTTTGTCCTAGTTAAATGACTCGTCTTATTTTACTTAGTTTATGGATTTGTTTTGGAATCGTGACCGATTTAAAGCCGATCAATCGAGGTTTGTATTAGTGAGTCGTCTTTCTTGTGTAAATGCTCCTGTGTACAACTTTTATGAATAAAGTTGCGAAGTGAGATGTGTTCCATCTGCTCCTTTGCTCTGCTAATGAACTCTGTTTATGATCTCAAACTGACAACATGCTTTCCCTTATTATTTTTATTTTATTTTTATTTTAAAGGAAGCTTGACTGTGATATCCGGATCCAGCTGCCGCAGGTGTCCAAAGAACACTGCAGAATCGAGCTCAATGAAAACAAAGAGGTAACGAAGAGCCGAGTCCGAAACCAGGAAATAGCGCACATGTAAATATTGCGATATCACAGGAGCTTGCATTAACTGAACGATTTTAATACTTCAAAAAGTTACGAAAAGTCAAAGTTTTAGGGCGATGCAGCAGAGAATGCTTTCTTTTAATCAAAAGAAGATGAAACATGTATGTTGTTTGTCATTTTCAGTTCATATATATATATATATATATAATTTAAATGGATTTTACATATTTATAGCATTATGGTACCACACATCACTTTATTTAACAAGTGATCCCATATCAGATTTTTCTGTCAGTGAGTTATAACCATTTTACTCTCTTTATTCTCTCTCTTTTTTTTTTCTTTTCTTTTAAGCTTATTTTGACCAACCTGAGCTCAGTGAATCCGACTCTCATCAATGGAGGGATTCTGCAGCAGTCCGAGCGCTTGAAGCACGGAGATCTAATCACAATTATCGATCGTTCTTTTAGGTACATCGTCATTGTCTTCTCTCTCTCTCTCTCTCTTCATGTCACAAATCCGTGTGTCTTTTGGAATTTATTTCTCTCAGTGTTTAGTATTAAGTTTTCGTCATGTTGCGCAGGTTCGAGTATCCGCCTGCGCCGACTCCGAAGAAAAAGCGCTTGTCCACGCCTGGTAAAGGAGAAACCGTCAAGGTAAGGGGTTACCTGAGTGATGCGTCAAAAATGTCCTGTCACGATGCTGCTCATGTTCGGCTGTTAAAAACAACACACTTTCTGGAAAACATCTAAAGTAATTTGTTTTTATTTAGCGAGGAACTGTGGTTCAAGGAAGTGCTTCCAAGTATTTGAAAACGTTTAACATATCCTTAAGGATTTTTATTTATTTATTTATTTATTTATTTATTTGCTTGCCTAAGAGAGTATCTTCAGAAGGAAATACCTCAGATATGATAGTTATATCTGCAGCTTAAATGCAAAAAAGCTTAAAACGACTTTGTTGGTTTCTCAGGTCTTGCAAGACCAGCAGGTGAAGAGCACACCTGGAACCACAGAGAAAAAGAAGTCCGAGCACACAGGTGCCACAGGTGAGCGCTCTTGATCTTTGTGAGATCTTGTACTGCTGATGGCTTGTGGTTTGGCCTTTGTCTTGATTTAATGGTTTCTGTTTTTTCAGATACCTGTTTGAAAGATGGCTCCAACCTGCCCGTCTGTCTGGACCAGAGCGCTGGAGATCAGCAGAACAAAGCGAGCATGGACAGCACCATGTCTCCCTTTTCCGATCTTTACAACATGGTCAAGCGAGATCTGGCCACCAAACCCGTGTGGAAATCTGCCAGTCTGTCCAATACCCCTCTCTCAAGACCTCCAGTGGACAAGCAGGAACTTGAGAAGGTTTCAGGCGAGAACGACAAGCTGGTGACTCCAAAATCTGCCCAGAAGAAGAGAAGATCCTCAAACGCCAAGTCCATAGAGGGCGCTCAAACAGAGAGCCTGTCTGCTCAGGTGAAACCAGCCACGCCTGTGGTTCAGGGAGAAGAGAAGAAGCTCTCCGAGGGCGTCAACACGCCCGTATCTCAGAAGAAAACTCCTCAGACGACTCCACAGAAGTTCACTGCTGACCAAGTGGCCCAGCAAATCACCTTTGAGAGTCCGAGTGCCAAGTCTTCGAAAGGCCGGAGGAGCAGCGCTTCTCGAACCCCGGAGAACCAAACCACTTCCCAGAATTCCTCAGAACCAGCAGAGGCTGAAGAGGCCAAAGCGAAACAGGCCACCAGGACGTCGCCGAGAGCAAGCGCGGGAAAACGCTTCCAAGTCCAGGATGTGTTGCAAGAGGTTGTAGCCACGCCCACTTCCGATGACAAAGGTCAGGTTTTATTTATTTATTTAACTTTAACACACCAAAGTATGCATAAAAGCAGTCCAATGATTTATAATAATTTGAAATTGTGCTTTGCTTTATCATTAGTCTGGTTTGAACCTAAATTACAAATAAATAAATAATAAAAATTACATTGTGTGAAGTCACAGTTTCAAAGAACCTTTAGGAAAACCTGTTATACATTAATCTGCATTTCAACTTGCTGATCATCTGATTAAATTTGCTTCTGCATTATGTTTTGTTGCTGTGGTAATATCCCGATTAAGTTTGCTGCACAGCTGTATAAAGTCGACGCAAGAAATGCACCAAATAAGTCACGACTTTATTGTAGCGCTCACTCTGATTTTGTTTTTTTTTGTTTTTTTTTTATTTATAGTTACACCGTGACTAACTCGACAGACTTTACTTAAAGCTGACCGCTTCCCTGTGTCTCGATCATGAGTGTAATGCTTCCTGTTTACATTAGATCATCTTCTGATTATAGAACAAGCCTTACTTCTCCATCTCTAGACAGTTGCTTTATGCGCTACTAGTTACGTCATTTTAAGTCGTGAATTTATTCCGGGGTTGTTGACACATCTGAAACGGGGAGTCAGGATGCATTGAGGAGTGCTAACATTTACTGATATCTGTAGAAATTATTTTGATGTATCGCTACGGAGACATGCTTGAAAATTGCACTTATCCAGTGGTCAGACAAAATGCAAATAAAATTTGCCGGGGGGGAGAAGAAACATTTGTGTTGTGATTAGATTCGCTTCACGCCAACTTTATGTGGTGAACTTTGCCCTGTGAATTCACAAGACTCAGTTTAAAAGTGTACCTTTCCTTGCTGTTTTCTTACTTAGCCATTTTGTGAACTTGTACATGCCGAACAACAGAGGTACCAACTTTGCTAACAAGAAAATTCTAGCTGGCAGACAGGAAAAAAAAACTATTGTACCACACAACCCCTTACACACTTAGGACTGAATCAGTTTGGTGTTTAGCAGGTAATGGCCAGGCCTCCAGTAAGAAGCACAAGTGTGACGACTTGCCCCTTCCTGCGCCCAAGAGAAAACGTGTTTCCTTTGGTGGACAGCTGAGGCCTGAACTGTTCGACAAACGTTTACCTCCTAATTCCCCCCTACGCCGAGGGGCAAGCCCTGGGAGACGAAGCTTGGGGTTTGCTCAGAAACCTCACTCTCTACTCAGACGAGCCTCCACCATTGGCCTGATGGTAAGTCTTGAAAAGGGGACTCGTGTTTTGTGGAAGTGTTCTCATTCGGTTTCTAAAGTGCCTGTGCTTCTCTTGTCTGTAGGGATACCAGCTTGAAGAGGATATTGTAGAGAGCCCCGCTAAGAATGCTTCACCTAAACAGGCAGCTTCTCCTGCCAACGCTCGGAAGACTCCATCTCCTGCCAAGACTCGGAAGACTCCATCTCCTGCCAAGAAGTCTCCAAGCCCAAAGGCTAAAACCCCATCTCCTAAAAATTCCACGACCCCTCCAACTTCTTCAAACCCATCAACCCCTAAATCCTCAAGGAGGCTCTCGAATGCTTCGGCGAAGTCTCCATCTCCAAGCGAAGAGTCCCTTCTCAAGACACCTACGATGCATGGCCGATTTTCGGTTTCCCGAATCAGCACCCCGTCGCCCGTCCCCGATCAGGAGAAAGAAGCGAAGGGCGAATCCGTACCTGTAGTAGAAGAGCCTCAGGAATGCGTGACCCCGAAGTCCACGCTGAGAAGGAGCAGCATGAAGGCGTCGGCTCGGAAGACCCCGAAGAACGTGTTGAAGAGTGCCCTTGAGGTTGTGCGATCACGACGCAGTGGAGCTTCGCTTGCTAATTTAAAAGGTAAATTTGGTGTGTGTTGCAGGACGTCAAGAAGTATTTGGTGTTTTTCTTGAGTATTTTAATAAGATTTCTATTGTTCCTGTTTTAAGTTGTCAGTTCTTGGGCTGACATTGTGAAGTTTGGACAAGCTAAACCTCAAATGGAAGGTGGCGCTAAGAAACCAGCAACCAAGAGAAGAGCAGTCAAGCAGACTAAAGTGACTAAACCCAAGGTAATTTTGCTGGTTTGTTTTGCTGTTATTGAGGTTTTTGGGGTCTTTTCTTGTTGTTTGAGGATGTGTACTTTCTTTGCAGACACCTGCACACAGACTGAAAGATCTCACAAGTACTGGACATGCGGATTCTCCAGCCAGTATAGTCGTAGGCAAAGCCTTCTTAAGATCTACTCAGCTTGTTGGTGCTGCTCCTAAAGTAGTACGCAACGTCGCCCTGTTTAAAAAGGATATGAAAATGGATGAAGATCTTACCGGTGTGCTGATTTTTATTTTAAATTCAATGCTCAACTCATATACAATGGTCCCCCCCCCCTTCCTTCTTCCAAATCTCTAAACTCTTGGCTTGTTTGCAGGGGTATCTGATATCTTCAAAACTCCGGCTAACAGCAGACGGAAGAGTGCTTTTACAAAGACTGATGAGTGTCCAGCAACACCGCTTGGTGTTGGAGAAATGACTGAACTGTCAGTAATGAATACTCCTGAGGAATCTGGTAAGCGTTTTTTTTTTTGTTTGTTTTTTGGTGAGTGTTTTGTTTTGTTTTTATATTAAGTTTAGTATTGGAAATTATTAAGAATAAACTCATTACATATTCGTGTGCAGGTGAAATGGTGGTGTCTCCCATGAGTGTTGTGTCCACCGCCAAACTTGGGAGCTACAACAGCGAAGCTGTAACCAGACTCCTCCAGGATGACCAGGATGGAAGTTTAATTGAAGAAATGGATGCCTCAGCTGCCGTTTCTCCATCTGAAGTTTCCACAGTATTAGATATGCCCAGTGAAGGTCAAACCGAGTACAAGAAGACTGCGCCAGTCCAAACTCCACAACAGAAACCAGCCCCGTCAGAATGCCTTACAGGAGTTAAAAGACTCATGAGAACACCTAAGCAGAAAGCCGAGCCTATAGAAGACATAAGAGGCAAGTTACTCAAGACCCCCAAAGAGCCAAAACCACCCCAGGAAGAGAGTCTGGAAGGTGTTAAAGAACTCCTTAATACCCCAAAACAAAAGGGAACTCCCTTAGAAGAAGACATGGCTGGACTAAAGAAGCTGATGAAGACTCCAAAAGATACAAACAGTCCTGTAGTGTGTGCTGTAGGCTTGAAGAGACTTGTCAAGACCCCCAAGGATAAGACTGAGCAAGAAGAGGACCTTACTGGAGTAAAACGATTGATAAAGACTCCCAAGCAGAAGAAACAGTTGGTTGAGGAAGACCTGACAGGCATTCAGCAGATGATGAAAACCCCCAAGCTGAAGAAACAGCAGGTTGAAGAAGATGTGACAGGCATTCAAGCGATGATGAAAACTCCCAAGCAGAAGACCCAGTTGGTTGAACAGAAGAAACAGCCAGTTGAGGAAGACCTGTCAGGTGTTCAGCAGATGAAGAAAACTCCCAAGCAGAAGATCCAGCTGGTTGAACAGAAGAAACAGCCAGTTGAGGAAGACCTGTCAGGTGTTCAGCAGATGAAGAAAACTCCCAAGCAGAAGATCCAGCTGGTTGAACAGAAGAAACAGCCAGTTGAGGAAGACCTGACAGGTGTTAAACAGATGATGAAAACTCCAAAGCAGAAGAAACAGCCAGTTGAGGAAGACCTGACAGGTGTTAAACAGATGATGAAAACTCCCAAGCAGAAGAAACAGCCAGTTGAGGAAGATCTGACAGGTGTTCAGCAGATGATGAAAACTCCCAAGCAGAAGAACCAGCCGGTTGAAGATCTGGTTGGTGTGAAGAGCTTGCTTCAGACCCCCAGGGAGAAAGGAGAGCCAGTTGAAAATGACTTTGGAATTGATAATTTGATGAAGACCCCCAAGCCTAAAAGAGACGAAGTGGTGGTGGGTTCCACCATCGCTGCAGAGCCTGACTCTGTGGGTTCTGATGTTTTGCCTGTGGAAGGTGAGTTAATGCTCAGCTGACTTTGCATGCACAGTTATTTAGCTCTTGTTTTAAATATTTGTGTGGAATTATATATGCTGAAAATGGGACAATTCATTCTTTTTAAGATCCCAGTGCGGAATCTGAAGAGAAGGAAAACATCTGCCCAGTTGAGGACGTGAAAAATGATACAGAAGCAGCTGTTGGTCTACAGATCGAGACGGAAGAAGCAAAAACTTCTTGCCATGAGGTTGGAGAGGTCACCTCATGTGACGTGATGACTAATGCTGACAAAGATGTCCAAGAAACACCGCTTGAAACTGTTTACGCTTCTGAAACGATCAGCATGGCTGTAGAGGCCACGCCAGCTGTAGCTTCTAAGCCAGAGGAGCAGTCAAACAGATCCTCACCTGCTAAAAAGACCAGGCGTGGTGTTCAAGTAAGAATGGCACAGAAATCCCAGAAGAGTCAGGAACATCAGGTGGACTCGGGTTCTCTGTCTACTACAGTTGCAGGAACTGAGGAGGAACCTAGTGCTGATTCTGTGAAGTCTGTTCCTTCTGTGCGAGGAATGAGAGGCAAGTCTGCCATTGAGCTCACTGAGGATGTTCCTGCACAAAGTCCTGCTAGAAAATCTACCAGAGGAAGAATCCCCAAGGAGCAAGTGGAGGCTCAAAAATCATCTCCTGTCTCTTCAGAGGATGAGCAGGTGGCACTTAAACCCAGGAGAGGAAGGAAAGCCAAACAAGATGTTGAAGTTTTGCAGGTAGACCCTGTTATTGACTTGAAGGCTTCTGCAGAGGTAGAAATCTCCATGAAGTCACCAGCTCCTGCTAGAGCCAAGAGAGGAAGGAAACAAAAACACAAATCAGAGAATCCACAAGAGCCAGAAGCTTTGCTTCAAGCTTCAGTTGAGGAGGTTGGGGTGGCATCAGAGAGTGCTGAACTTCAGCCATCAGCAGAGACTGAGGCTCCTGTTAAGTCCAACACCAGAGCAAGGAGAGGTAGGACAACAAGGAAGGAACCCACAACAGCTGAAGAAGCTGAGGAAACTTCAGACATTAAGAGCCCAGATGCTGCAGTGGAGGTGAAAGCTGCTGTGCTAGAAAGTTCTAAAATTGAATCCACAGCAGAAAATGAGAATTCTCTTAAATCCACCACAAAAACCAGGAGAGGCAGGCCAACAAAGAAGGAAATGCTGAAGACCTCACAAGTTGAGGAATCTCCTGAGCCCACCCCGATTGTTGTGGAGTCAGATGTTAAGAGCTCAGATGTCATAGCGGAGCTTGATGTTGATATAGTTGAGCCCAAATTACCAGAGAGTACTGAAGTTCAGTCAGCAGCAGAAACTGAAGCTCCCATTAAAGCCAACTCAAAACCGAGGAGAGGCCGGGCAACAAAGAAGGAAACTCCAGTAACAGCACAAGTTGACGAAACATCTAAACCCACTTCAGATTCTGAGGTGCTGCCAGAAGAGCACATTCAAATCCCTCTGGTGAAGTCTAGACGTGGAAGGAGAGTGAATCCAGTGGCTTTGAACAACCAAGCAGTGGTTGATGAATCCAATGTTGAGCCTCATGCAGTTGAATCTCAGCCTAAACCAGAAGCTCCAGCAGTCAGGTCAAGCCGAGGTGCTAGAAACAAGCAGTTAAAGCCACAGGTAGAGGACGCTTCTAACGATCCTGCTACAGAAACCATTGCAACAGCTGCTGTGACCGATGAACCAGTTGAAGAACCAGTGGTGAAAAACATCAGAGGAGGCAGGAGGAAAAAACAAGCAGAGCCCAAAGCTCAGATTTTAGACGACTCTCAGGAAGAAGCTCAAGATAAACCCACTATTGACTCTGAAACCATTCAACAGTCAGAAGCTCCTGCAGCCAAATCAGCCAGAGGAAAGCGCACAGCTGCTGTCAAGGATGAACCAGAAGCTCCAGTTAAAAGAGGTCGTCGTGCAGCTACTGTTGAAGTTCCTCCACCAGTTGTCAAGCCCAGCCGTGGTAGAAAAGCTGCGGCAAGATCAGAGCCAGAGGAAGTCACAGAGGAAGCTACAGCAGTGGTGGAACCAGTTGAAGAGACCAGGACAAATGAACCAGGGTCTGTGATGGAAGAAACGCCAGTTGCAAAGGCAGACTCTGAGGAGGCTGGTGTTAGCAGTGAGGTGGTAGCGAGGAGAGGAAGAGGAAGAATCACTAAGAAAGCCAAGGTCTTAACCAAGGACACCTCAGTCAGTGAAGCTGAAGAAAAAGCAGCTGAGGAAGGACCTCAGAAGAAAGACGAACCAGCAGCTAAAGATGATGCAGAGACCAAGCAGTCGGTCAAAGGGCGCAAAGGGAGAGGGGCAAAGAAACAAGAAGAACCAGAAAACGAGAAGCCAGCTGCTGAAGAAAATGTCCAACCAGTCAGGAGAGGAAGAGCAGGTGCTTCAGTAGTTTCCCAACACAATGAAGCAGCTGCCTGCCCAAAAAGGGGGCAGAAAAGGAAAGAGACAGAGGTTGCAGCTGAGGAAACACCAGAAGCAGAGTCCTTACCGAAGAGGAAAAGAGGCAGAGGAGCTGGTGCAGAAGCTCAAACAGATACAGCTGTACCAGACAAAGGCAGGAGGACAGCGGCGAAGGAGACAGAAGAAACCTCTGAAATGGAAGCAGAAGAAGCTCCTAAAAAGGAAGAAAAGCCTGTAAGAGGTCGGAGAAAAGCAACTCAGGAAGATGTTCCACCTCAGGCTGATGATCCTGTCCTGGGTAAGTTTTCTCCACTTTCATTTAGTAGCCCTTTCAGCTTTTGTTTGTCTGAGAGCTAGCTCTTCCAACCTGAGACTCGACAGGCTTCCCTGAATATTTAAAGACGGGATTCCTTGAAAGGTTAAACACAAACAGTTAAAGATGAAAGTTCAAACACAGGGTCCTGTGAACGTTTAACGGTGGGACGCAGCAATTTTTTTTAAAATCCAGTGACTATAACTTTCTCCGATCCGCTTGTTGTTTCGCAGTATTCAAACGTTTTGTTTTCTCACTGGAAACCAGCAGAGAGACAATCGAATCGCACCGTTCAACATTCTGAAACCTGTGCCCAGAAAAGTGTACAGAAGGTATACTGTGGTTCTTTTATGGTGTTGCTTGGTTCCATCCAATAACCGATTAGGCATGTGTGAGAGAGCCAGGCCGCGATCCAGTAGATACAACAACCTGCTCGGAGTTTGTGTATTGGTCGCTTAACAAAATGGCCGTTTCTTGTCTTTCTTGCAGAAGTAACCACTCGCCGAGGAGCCAGAGGGCAGAAGAAAGCCGAGGCAGTCGTCCCTTCAGCTTCTGTCAGACGGACAAGAAGGAAATAAAGCACTGATCTTGATATGATGTAAATAATCTGCAAGAACGAGGGGCTTTTATATCAAGACCATTTAATTATCGTGGTGGCTTTTGTACCGATGTTTTTTTGTTTTTTTTAAACATAATTGTTTTTAAAAAAAATTATAAAATTTTCAGATTTATTTTTTTAAACCTTGAAACATTTGGGGCATTTAATGCATTTGTATTAAGATGATTCTTTTCTTTTTTTTTTTCCCTGGTCACGCAAAGCCTTCTGTCCCTCATTTCTCTTCTTGCTTGGGGGGAAAGTTTCCTTTTATATACTTGTGTCCATCATATGCTTTTTTTTTTTAATCTGCATATTTTAAGCTGTGTTTTGTATTTGTAGCTTGAAAAAAAAAAAAAATCCTGATAATAAACAGTCTGAGGATTGGAAATCGAGTGTCGTCAGTGTGGTGAAGTGTTTCACTAAACACCACAAATTAACACTTTTATCTCATCAGTGTTTAAAAAAAAAGAAAGAAAGTATTTATAACAGCAATGTGTTAATACATCTGAAGAACATCTGCTGAAAATAAAATAGTAATCTTTAATGGTTTCTATCAGTTAATGGAGACTGGTTTAATGGTTTTCATGAGATTTCTGGTCATGTCTTCTTTCATGGGTAAATGACCACTGGAATAAAATTAGATGAACCACACGGTCCATTATCTACCAATACAGACCAACAGAAACACTTTAAAACCCATTAGAAGCTCTTTAGATATGGTTAACATAATATAAAATAATATAGCGATGAGCTTATTTATTTTTTTATTTATAAATTAGAAGATGGTTGTCACGTCGGTTCTCCAGCCCAATTGGAGGCGGTATTGAGCGGTAAAGTCACCCGCCATTAAGTCGCAGAAGAAGACGAATTTGTCGCCGCCGAAGAAGAAGCGTTCAGTGGAGGAGGAAGAAAAACGACCTGGAGGGAGATTTGATTTTTTTTTGTTCTTGGAGCACAATGGAGCCTGATCCTGACATCCAAACAGTACCGAAAGGATTCCATTGTAAATTATGCGACGTTAAAATCCCTAACGGTACGTTTTTTATTTAATTTCTCAAAGAGCCCGAGACTTAATTGAATGTAGCGAGTGCTAAACAGGTTAGCTTGGCTAATGGCTCATGTTTCTTTGGATGCGTTTTCAGCACGTTGTTGTCAGTAATGGCTGCAGCTAGCATGGGTGCTAGCAAAACGTTAATTTTATACATGTCTGTTAGTGTTCTGATGAGCAGTTTCAACCTGACAACCTTTTCAACCTTTTTTTTTTTTTTTTTTTTTTTTTTTTAAAACTGGTTTATTCGCTTGGGCAAAGTTGATAAAGTTTCAGTTGCAGTTCAACTGTTCACTAAGGAGTCGGTTCTCTTCGTTGAACATTGACTCGCTTACGAGTGTTCTTGTCTTCACTTTTACTTTTTTTGGAAGCTGTTGTTAATGCCTTTACTCCTGCAGTGAATTGTTTGTCTGTCTGTCTAATCTGCCTGCCTGTCTGTCTGTCTATCTGTCTAATCTGTCTGTCTATCTGTCTAATCTGCCTGTCTGTCTATCTGTCTAATCTGCCTGCCTGCCTGTCTGTCTGTCTGTCTAATCTGCCTGCCTGTCTGTCTGTCTAATCTACCTGTCTGTTTATCTAATCTACTTGTCTGTCTGTCTGTCTGTCTGTCTGTCTGTCTGTCTAACCTTTGTGTTTCTTTCCGCCCATGTTTCTGTCTGTCTTCCCTGAACATTTTTTTTTTTTCATCTGAATGTTTTTTGTCTGAATGTTTTGCGCGACTCAGAGCCGAGTTTAGAAGCCCATGTGAAGGGGAAGAAGCACCAGCACCTGTGCAGGCTGAGGGCGAAGCGGAAGGCTCAGGAGGAGAACAGCGTCTACGTCAGCGGCTTCAAGCCCGACACATCCACCAGCGAGCTGGCGGAATATTTCCAGCAGTTCGGACCCGTGGCCGAGGTCATCGTGGACAAGGAGCGGGTCTGTATGAGCTTTAAATAAAACCATAAAACGGAACCCCTTCTGTAAAGCTGCAGGTTATGAAGTCATTAATATTGGCACTGCCTGTGCGTGAAGGTGTCATGATTAAGAACTGGTCCCAGTGCCTATCCCTGAGGATCCCTGCGTGTGTGTGTGTGTGTGTGTGTGTGTGTTTTCCTGTGCAGAGTCTGTATGCCATAGTGGAGTTTGCTGAGACTGCGGGCACCGAGGCGGCGTTGGCTCAGCTGCAGCACCTTCTGGATGGACTGAAGCTCCGCGTGAAACCCAGAGAGAGGAAAGAGTTCAAGTTGGCCAGCAAGGAGAAACGCGACCGCACGAAACCTCACATCAGCCTGGAGAAGCTCAACCACGAGCTCTGCCTCACGTCTTCTGTAAATGCTTCCTCTCTATCTCCATCTCCATCTCTCACACACACGCGCACACACACGCGCACACACACACACACACCTGATCATAGAGCTCCATTTTCCCCCTCTCAGGTAAACGAGCAGATGCAGAAAATGGTGGAGATCTTCCAGCTGAGTGAGAACGACAGCAAAGCGAGGCAGCTCCTCGTCCAGCTCCTGCAGGAGGTCTTCGTCGAATTCCTACCAGGTCAGAATCGAAACCTGACGTCTTTCTTCTAAACGTTTGGAAGTAAATCTTAAAGCTGGGGGGGGCAGCAATATAACGCAAAAGATCATATCATATGATCTTTCAGGACATTTCTACGATGCGCAATATGTTACAGGCTTCCTGATAGGCAATGTAGTAGTGCTGCATTTAAATAAATAAATAAATAGTTTGACACACTTATTTCAGCTGCGCAAAAATGAGGTAACACTGAAAAGGAGGGAAATTTTTTTTTTAAAGTTTAGCATTTTATAAACGTAACACTTAAACAGTGCATTGCTATTAAATCTGCTTCCAGGGTTTATAGTTATTTAAAAAAAAAAAAAAAGAAAGAAGAAACATTTATAAAAACATATCACTGTAGACACGATATCTCAGAGAACTGTACTGCGACGATAATTCATCACAAAAGTAAACTTGGAAAGCAGACGGACAGGGATGTTCTGCTCTGACGTGGTGTCTAGCGAGCGTCTCACACCAGGCTGCCTCATGTCATTTTAGTCTTTTTTTACTCACTTTGTGTTAAACGTACGTGTTTTACTACGATTATAAAATGTGCGAATGTTGCAGTAGTCCTTGATTATAAGTTTGTTATGTAAATTTCCACCACTTTAAGATGCACTTATTAAACTGTTAATAGTGCTTCATGTGCTGCTTGATGTCTAACCCGTCTGCTCCCCATGGGTTTTTATTTAATATATATATATATATATTTTTTATATTCAGATTGTCAGATTGTACCTTTCGGCTCGTCAGTGAACACATTCGGAACCCACTCGTGTGACCTCGATCTCGTCTTGGACCTGGAGAACACCAAAGCCTTCCAGAATCGCACCAGGACGTCCGAGCAGGTCCGTGACCTCGTCTCCTACCTCAGGTTGCTCTTCGGTTTGAGGAACTTGACGTTTTCAACAGCACTAGAGATCCGAGCTTATATACACACACAGACACACACACACACACGAATACACTGAGGACTGCCTGAGTATATTTCACCCAGTTATAAAATACACATTTTTATTTATTAATCTCCTCTGAGAAATTAAATGTGCTGTTGGTTTCAATTTGGGGGAAAAAGAACATGAAACTAGATTCATGATTGTCTTAAAAGGAGTAAATAAAGGAGTTTAAACCAATTTAAAGAATTTTAAACTCAAGTTTAAATAAGGAAGTAAAAAAGACGAGTTACAAAACATACAAACAAATGACTTTAAAAGGGTTTTTTTTTAAAGGTGGTTAAAAAAAAAAACCAAGGAGTTAAATAGCTTAAAAAAGGATTGTTAAAAATGAGTTTAAAATGGGTTAAAAATGTAAGAAAAAGGAAGTTGCAACGGTTTAAAAGGGGTTTATAAAAGAGTTAAAAATCGTAAAGGAAATAAAAATGTCAAAGGAATTTAACAAGGTGAAAAGAGTTAAAGAGATAAAAATAAAAAGTGTTGAAAATGAGTTTAAAGTGGTGAAAAAGACTGAAAAGGGGTTAAAGGGGTAAAAAAGGGGTAAAAAAAAAGAGTTAAAAATGGCAAAGAGAAAAAAGAGTTTTAAAAAAAAAAGTGTTAAAATACATTAAATGAATAAAGAGTAAAAAGTTCTGCTTCCCTGTTAGTTTTTTTTTTATTATTATTTATTTATAACATTAATGACACTTTGAGCTGCTGTTCAGTAACCTGTGAAGAAGCCGTCAGTTCGCTGCGTTAGTTATCAGCTGGTGTAAACTCGCAGTACACTGACAGTCCTTCAGAGGAGCTTGTGGTATTAGCGCGCTCGTATCCAGGCCTCACCAGAGAGCACCGTCTGCTGATCTGAAGACTGATCTACTGACCTGCCGTGTTAAACGCCGTACTGTAACATTCTCTCTCCGCTTTAACCGCTCGGTATAAACCGCTCTAACCTTCTCCTCGCTGACCAGCAGATGGCCGAGAACCAGTCGGAGGACGGCCAGTCAGAAGACTCCATCCTGTCCGACATCGACCTGGCCACGGCCTCCCCGCCGGAGCTGCTGGAGCTGGTGGCGGCCATTTTGAGGAAGTGCACGCCTGGAGTGCATAAGGTGCAAACGGTGAGCAGCGCACGCCTCCCTGTGGTCAAGTTCAGCCATCGGCAGCTCAGTCTGCAGGGAGACATCACCCTCAACAACAGGTACAGCGATAATAATCATCATTTATTTTATTCATATATATATATATATATATATATATATATATATATATATATATATATA